>JARJRE010000296.1:0-106908 GCA_030783385.1 Akanthomyces dipterigenus | reverse complement strand
CCACCTTTTGTGGGCTGCGTGCCCTTATGCCGTCGCAGCTAGTCAGGGCTGCGTGACACGTTTCCACACGAAATCACGTGCGTCATTGATTAATAGCTGCTCAGCGATTGGCCACCTGCAGCGGTAGCAGCTACTAACATTTGTGTCAGTCGATTGGCTTGTGTCCAGGTATTCAGTAACAGCAACCACCGCTCGGCACTAGGTATCGGCTTGTTTGATCTCCGGTTCACCAGCACAAGCTCTGAATCGACAGCACGCCCACACCTGCGTTGTTCCGCAGCTCACATTAAAATTTGTAGCTCTCTCCTGCAACAATTGCAGTTACAGAACAATGGCGTTCCGTATCACCACAAGGCAGCTTTGCCAGAAGCTCCCCAAAAGCAGCGCAAGCTTGCAACAGATCGCAATCCAAAGACGGCACCTGGCCACTACGTCAGCGCCACCAGCTACACAGAATGCGGCTGGCTCCAAGGGCCCGACGGCGATGGTGTTCCTCAACATGGGCGGCCCATCTACCACTGCTGATGTCGGCGACTTCTTGAGCAGACTATTCGTAAGCTTTCTTTTCTGCATCTTGCTGAAGTAGCATCCTGACCGACCTGTCCGCAGTCTGACGGCGATCTCATTCCACTCGGTCGACTACAAAACTACCTTGGTCCACTGATCTCGGCGCGCCGCACACCCAAGATTCAGAAGCAATATGACGCTATTGGAGGAGGCTCGCCTATCCGAAAGTGGTCCGAGCATCAGTGTGCCGAGATGTGCAAGATTCTTGACAAGATCTCCCCCGAGACGGCCCCGCACAAGCCCTACGTCGCTTTCCGTTATGCGAACCCTCTCACCGAAAATATGTACAAGCAACTGCTCGAAGATGGCTTTGGCGGCGGAAATGGTGGTCGAGCTGTGGCATTCACCCAATATCCCCAGTACTCTTGCTCGACGACCGGCAGCAGCATCAACGAGCTGTGGAAGTGGCGCCACCGGTTAGAAGGCAAGACGACGGAAGAGACCGAGGGCGCGATCAATTGGAGCGTGATTGACCGTTGGCCGGTACACTCAGGTTTAGCCAAGGCTTTCGCGCAAAACATCCGGGCAAAGCTCGCTGAATACTCCGAGGAGCGCAGAAGAGATGTTGTTCTACTCTTCTCTGCCCACAGTCTGCCCATGTCCGTTGTCAATCGAGGTTGGTATTCATGAGAAAGAGAGTGGGATATATGCCGACTCAGTTCTAACCTTGTTGACAGGTGACCCGTACCCTGGCGAAGTTGCCGCCACCGTTTATGCCGTAATGCAGGAGCTCAAGTTCTCCAACCCTTATCGAATCTCATGGCAATCGCAGGTCGGCCCTAGTGCCTGGTTGGGCCCTCAGACTTCGGATACCGTCTCGAGCTACGTTGCCCGCGGCCAAACCGACATGGTCCTTGTTCCGATTGCCTTCACATCAGACCACATTGAAACTCTGTACGAGCTCGACGAAGAGGTCATTGGCGAGAGCGGCCACAAAGACACCATCAAACGAGCAGACAGTCTGAACGGAAACCGCATTTTCATCGAGGCTCTCGCCGATATCGCAAAGCAGCATCTCGATAGCGGTGATGCATGCTCAAAGCAGATGCTACTGCGCTGCCCTGGGTGCAAGAGTGAGCGTTGTGGCGAGTCAAAGCGATTCTTTTCTCAAGGCCAAGGCCCTGTACTGTAAGGAACCCATAATATTCCGTGTATTATCTAGTTATATTATGTATGCATAGACTTTACCTTCGCTCAAAATTCTTTCTGTACTATTTTGTAATTTATTTAATCAATGTGCGCCTTCTCCCCAACCAAACTCTGACATGCGATGCAACTATCGTGGGCCATGTCTACATACCCTATACCGTGTAAGTTTGTGTGTCACCGCGCTCCATTGGGTGCTGCGAATTTTTGTCTAGCTCAGACGGCGACTCTTCCAAAAGCAACCGTGCACCGGACATTACATGGCCGAGTGCATGTTTCAGGAGGGTATTCTCACTTCGTGCAGAGCTTGCGACTATGCGGCCAATACCAAGACAGTTGAGAAGTGCTCGCAACGCAGGCTCGCATGTGATGACCCACTCCATATATTCCACAGCAATGGCGTCGAACTACAGATTACACATTCTCGTCGTACACATGCACGACTTTAAATAGTAAGCGTTGTGGCCTCTACGCGTACGGTGATGACAAGTTGAATGGCCTCCCGTGGGAATAGGACTGAAGCATCAGTAGCAAGTGGAACTCGCGGACACTAGATCGCTGGCCAGAGCGCCGGCCCGGCTACGTTAGGGGAAACCCGCCAGGAGTCCGGGGCAGGCTGGACGCGCCCTCGAGGAATTGCTGTTCCAGTCAGTGGTGTAAGGTGCGGGAACCAAAACCCAAGCTTACCCATTTGTGTTGTACAGAGCTAGACAAAAGTTTCTTTTGTATCGTGTTAGCGGCCAGACAAAGGTTGAGGTACGGATACATGGGACGAGTAATTAGGGATCTGCGGAGAGATGGTACTCTGGCCGCCGTAATGAGACGAAATGAGGAGAGAAAAGAAGGAATAGATGAACAGGGTCTCTTTGCTTTTGCACACCCAGCAGGGCGACTGTGCTTGGCCCCTTTTCGCAGATGGAGCGACATACCAGTGATACCACTACGCAAGTTGCACACCGGCAAAATGCGCAAAAGAAAAACCTAGACGCCAACACATCATTTTACCACAACTGATTTTTCTGCGGTAGTACTAGTACAGCCAAAAATGTAGTCTCCGAGCCTGGGACAAAGTTGGAATTGTACCTAGCCGTCAGAGTGTCACACAGAGGCAACTTTGAACTATATCATGAGTGCACTACCAGTGGGTTGCAAGTAACTCTGCATGAAGGGTACAACTTTCCGTCAGCTGGAAAATATTGCGATGCGTGATACTCACTTGTCGTTTTCTTTGAGAAGGTTGGCAAGGACTAAAAAAGGAGCTGCATGGTGACTGAGATGTTGCTTCAGAAGCTCGGGGCAAGGTCTCGGACAAAGAGCCACTGGTGTTGGTACTCGCAAGCGGCACTGTGCAGTGTACTTTCGGACGACAGCGTCCTGCCTGCAGATTGCTGGTGCTGGGAAATAGCCCCAATATTTAGGTACCACCTACCTCCTAGCTAGAGGAGTCAGGACAGCTGCCGTTGAGCTTGCAAAGAGCAGCCCTCCCGCCCCCTGAGGCCGCTAAACCAATCAGGGCTAGCTCCGCACAAACCCCTTTTGCAGGTGCCACTCTGCCAGGCCGCCCCCCAAATATCCCCCGGCAAGGGCCCCTGCACCTGGAGGCCAGCGACCCCAGTGCTAGCCTCCCACTGGCCACGCGCTGTGCAACCAGCAAGGCACAAATTCCACCTCCTGTCCAATTCATCGCTGGCCCCCCAAAAAGTTCCCCTTCTCCTCCTGGCCAGGTGAACTTGCGATTCTCACGTCAGTTTCTTTCGTCGGTCTTTTGCCATCATCGCTACTGCCTCGCTCGTTTCGCAGTTGCGTGCTTGCGATATCTCTTGACGCTCGTCTCAAGGAGATCTCAACCCGGGTGTCCCTCCGTCCCGCTTAGCTGTCATTTAGGATCCGTCATCCTTTGATAGGTAGGTAGCCTACTCCCCAAGCCGATCTACCTCCTCATCCCCTTCCGAGGATACCATCGCGCATTAGGATTTGCTCCGGCGGCTTCGAGTCTTTCAAGCTGCTATCCAGCTGGCAGGAAATCTCGATGCCAGGACAACAATGCATGCAGCGTCCGCCTCCCTGAAGCACCTTGGTGGTGCATGTGCGCTCGTGATTCAGAAGCACTGCTAACCACTTTGTCAGAAGCCGTGCTTTCCAACCATTCTTTAAGAACCGGTCGACCGCTCCTTATACATAATTATGGGTAAGATTTTTCTTTCTTCGCTTGATACGCTGCATCGCGCCGAATGGCAGTCGCAAAGGCAAAAGGGGCTGTTCCTGGGTCTTGCCCGCCATGAAGTCGGGCATGCACAACACCCACAGCTTTCTTGAAGCTCATCTCATCACCTCCCGTTCGATTCCCCTCTTTCCCACGAATTCTCCGTCCGATATCAAATTTCACAATCTACGCTTTCTTGGCTTCGAATTTTTGGACGTCCGCATCGCCACACCGCAGCGGATCAGCAGTGCTTTCCCTACCATGCCATTTACTCTTGCCCACCAAACCAAGTATCGCACTCGAAGCGTTCAACTAGATCAGGCATCCCTTGCGGCGGCCAAAATCGAACTTGGAAGCCCCAGATACCAGCAGCCGCAAAACAAGCGAATTGCAAGCATCCCCATTGCTTCTCAGCGTCCTAGCTCCAGCCCTCGAGTGGCACCACTGCCAAACGCGACTTATCCTTACCGGAGTATGCTCGACGTGGACGATCCGCCGATCCCAGGACCCTGCACGAGAATGTCAGTTGAGGAGCTTTATTCTGGCTCAATGGAGCCGCCCAAATTCGACTCCGACGGCAGCAGCTCAGAAACTGAAATAGCCAGTCCCACCTCTTCACTCAAATACAACGCCAGCAACCCCATCTGTCAGGAACCTCCAACTGCCAACCACATGCCTGTCCTTGCATATTTAGCTTACTCTGCAGCTGCTTGATGTAACTCTTGGCTAACAATTTTTCAGCCACCAACGGCAGCGCCTCCCCGCCCGCGATGGCGCCCGCTTCCCCCGCTAACGGCAAGCTTGACATCCCGGCAGACTTTGGGAAAGGGGCCAGTCCTTCTAACCCTGTGTCCATAGACGTGCCTACTTCCGCTCCTGTACAGGATACCAGGAACATCGTCAGACGCAAGCTTACCGGCTACGTTGGATTTGCCAACCTTCCTAATCAGTGGCACCGTAAGAGTGTCCGCAAGGGGTTCAACTTCAACGTCATGGTCGTTGGTGAGTTTTGCAACCCAACATACTTTCTGTGATGAGTCCTAACTCGCCTATAGGTGAATCTGGCCTCGGCAAGTCCACCCTCGTCAACACGCTCTTCAACTCCAACCTGTACCCTCCCAAGGAGCGCAAGGGACCTAGCCTCGAGATCATCCCCAAGACCGTCACCATCCAATCCATCAGCGCCGATATCGAGGAGGCTGGTGTACGTCTTCGTCTGACTGTCGTTGACACTCCCGGATTTGGCGACTTTGTCAACAATGACGAATCCTGGCGCCCAATCACCGACAATATTGAGCAACGTTACGACGCATACCTTGATGCCGAGAACAAAGTCAACCGCATGAACATTGTTGACAACAGAATCCACGCATGTGTCTTCTTTATCCAGCCTACTGGCCACTCCCTGAAGCCCCTCGACATTGAGGTCATGCGCCGCCTTCACACCAAGGTGAACCTGATTCCCGTCATTGCCAAGTCTGACACCCTTACCGATGAGGAGATTGCGAGCTTCAAGGCCAGAGTAAGTTTTGGACCGAATACATTCTATTTGCAGTGCAATTCATGCTAATGCCACATAGATTCTGTCCGACATCAAGCATCACGGCATCCAGATCTTCGAGGGACCCCGTTACGAGCTCGATGATGAGGAGACCATTGCTGAGAACAACGAGATTATGTCCAAGGTTCCGTTTGCCGTTGTTGGTGCCACCAACGAGATCAAGACCCCTGACGGACGCGCTGTCCGTGGCCGTCAGTACCCCTGGGGTACTATCGAAGTTGACAACGAGGAGCATTGCGACTTTGTCAAGCTGCGCCAGATGCTTATCCGCACCCACATGGAGGAGCTCAAGGAGCATACAAACAACACTCTCTACGAAAACTACCGTACCGACAAGCTCATTGCTATGGGTGTTTCTCAGGACCCCAGTGTCTTCAAGGAAGTCAACCCGGCCGTCAAACAGGAGGAGGAGCGAGCCCTGCACGAGCAGAAGCTCGCCAAGATGGAGGCCGAGATGAAGATGGTCTTTCAGCAAAAGGTGCAAGAAAAGGAGAGCAAGCTCAAACAATCAGAGGAGGAGCTCTACGCCCGTCATCGCGAGATGAAGGAGCAGCTCGACCGCCAACGCGCCGAGCTCGAGGACAAGAAGCAGCGCGTCGAGAGCGGTCGCCCTCTCGAAAAGGAGGGCAAGCGCAAGGGCTTCTCTCTGCGATAAACTGGCGGTACTCGAGCACCGCTTCAGTGATGACGTGCTCTCTGTACGATCAATGTCTGAGTACCATGATGCCTTTGGCAGCACAGGCTCTACGCCATACATTTTCTTATCTGCTTAGTCTTTTCATTACCTCTTCGGGCCCGCTTCCATTTTAATCACGACTCCGTATCTAATTTCTCAACCGAAAATACCATTGTTGCGGGGATGGTTAGAAGGGAAAAAAGTGTTTATACAGAATAGTCATGCCATGCCAACTATGCGCAAGCAGACGAGGGCAATATGGAAAAGCCGCAAGATGTTGAACAATGCTTGCCCGTTGTCTAATGTCATTATTTGCGCCGGAAGCCTGTTGTTACTTTGGACTGCTGACTCGAGATCTTGGAGGACAGGTTTGCTTTCATTTGAGGGTTGTCTTCTTGGCGAATTGGTTTTGTCCCCGACGTTGCGCACTTATGGTTTCCTTTTATAATCTAGTACAACGAAATTGACTGTTTTATCAAAACGATGTGCGGCCTTGGTTGGAAGTTTCCGCTTCAAATCAGGGGGTCGAGTCTGTACTTTAGTTTCTCTGCCGGACTGGAAACTGAGTTTATTTTTGCGAACCTTAGCTATTTAGCATGATTTATTGTTTCCGTAATTTGTGGTGGCTCTTTACAATGTGAATATGTGTATTGACTTGGACACCACTGAGCCAAAAGGGTAGGAACGCGAGCTTTCTGATGTACAATGTAGTGTTCTTCCAGTCCTATCTTGGAGGCATATATTTACGAATCCATGGTTACAAAGTCGCCGGTCCGTCCCTGCAAGAATAGGAGCAAAAAGAAGCTGACAAGTAGATGAGGTCACCTGTTCCCATGTAGCGCCCGCACTGTGTAATGTACCCATAAAGCCCAATATTCGCCGAAATGATGTGTTTAAAAAAAAAGAGAAATCGATAAATCCAGATTTGTTGTCGATGTGCGTTTATTGTGACTAAACCCCCACTGTCGCCCCAATCTCTCACAGTATCTATGCTTGCGCGGTTGCACTCGGAGGGGTTATGCGTTTATCTTTCGGAGGAGAGTCTTCACCTCTTGCGGGCATTCTTCATGATGAAGGCGCCGACGACGCCGGCGGCGAGGCCGACGCCGCTGAGGATGGCGACGCCGAGGAGGCCCTCCTTGGCGACCTTGTCGTCGATGAGCTGGCGCAGGTTGGAGGCCTGGAGGTTGGCGGGCTCCTTGTCGAGAAGCAGGTCGTTGTAGCGGCGGGCCTCGCCGTAGTTGCCGAGCTTGTAGTTGCCGAGGGCGAGGTAGTAGAGGCACTCGCGGCGGCGCTCGGGGGCGACGCGGAAGATTTCGGACAGAAGTCGGACGCCGAGCTGCTGGTCGCCGCGGTTGGTGGACTTGACGAGGCCCTGCGCGGTTAGGGAGAGTGTGAGTGAGAGATTACACACCGGAGGGGGTCATTGCATGTGGTTTGAGGACGAGGAAGAGGACGTACCCAGGCATAGTTGAATTTTGTTTGCACGCCTACCATTTCACCCTCCTTTTCGTACTGCGCGCGGAGAACCTTGAGCTCTGCGGCGTTGAGCGGCCTGTAAAGATGGCAGCCCGGGTTAGCATTGTGGAAAAGATTGTGTCGGGATCGGCCGAGGAAGCGGGAGGACTGAAGGCGAGGGAGGGGATCGGGACTCACGTTTCCGCATCGAGAGCGTCTGCTATCTAGGTTAGCAAGAAAAAGGGAGGATGGATCGCTTGGCAACCAAAGCTGCTGCATCGGTGAGCTTGGAGCGCCTTGTTCAGTAACTCACATGGAAGCTCGGTAACCATGTTGGCGGCGGGGAGGTTGTGGGAGTCCCGGCTGCGAAGACGAAGAAGCAGAAGAGAGGAACGTGGGATGCTGTGTAGTTTCGGGACTGAGAAGGGAGTTGTGTCTTGTAAGAAGGAGAAGAAGCAGAAGGTTGACAAGCTGCAGGTGTACAGGTAGGTAGGTTTGTGCAGCACGGATAGATGGGGCGTTTACAAGACAAGCCGCGTGGGATAGTTGGCAGCTTTCGGATGAGGCACAGCACAGGCCGGCTGGGGAAAAAGTGTGGCGGGTGCCCTGCTCCGGCTGTGGCGCAGATGACGTTGGCTGTATCCACTGAATTACCTGGACGGATACTGGTGGGCGTTGTGCTGTTAATGTGTAGAGCAATGATGTTTTTACAACCGTGTTGGCGAGTGTTTTCTAGAACAGAGGTCTAAAACATGTAGAGATTAATTTAGAATATCTCAATCAATTCCGGTTTTTAGTATTTCAAGCTGCACAATACCGAGGCTTGTCGCCGTGACTGGTAGTCATGAGCGAGTGGGGCAGCAAGCAGCACATGAGCGCAGCTTTCAAGTGTCGCCTGGCCGACGCGACTTTTCTATTTGCTGCCTGGCGTAAAAAAGACGTTCCCCACACTGTTGGGCAGCTCTCGACGGGTTTTCTGACGACGCATCTCGAAAACCAGAATACCTTGCTGAATTTTGAATACAAGACGAAACACCCAACGGCCACCGACACAAGCCGAGTGGACTAAAGCTACATCATCGCCATCTCAACAGACACGTCCGACTCGCAAACGCGACTGTCCGCCACTCTTCATATCCCAAGATGTTGCTCGCCGAGGATCCCGCGACTGTGCGTCTACACATATTTTTTTTTTGCCACCACGGCCACCCCAAAGAATCCTCCCACTAACTTTTCCCCCTCCCTTTTCCACAGCTCATCCGCCACACGATTGACAACTTCAACATCCACCCCGACAAGCTCGCCGTCTCGCGCGTCGGCGAGTCCCTGTCGACGCTGCAGCAGGCGCGCGAGCTGCGCCTGCGCGACGCCGAGTCGTCGCTCAAGAAGCTCGCGCGGCAGCTCTCGGCGCTCGCGCAGCAGCACGCCGAGCTTGTCGCCGCGCACGACGCCGCCGACCACGCCTCGGCCATTACCAGCCTCGACAGCCACAAGTTTCGCACCGCCAAGGCGGCGAGCGACGCCGAGGCCGAGGCGGAGCGCACGGCGCTGCAGGCCGCGGACCTGGCGGCGCGGCTGCAGGAGCTGGAGCTGCAGGGGCCAGACGGTAGTGGCAGCGGCGGGGATGCGGGCAGCGCAGCGAGGAGGCGCGACTTTGTGGATGACGAGGTGCTGCTGAGGCTCAAGGTGTATCGCAGCCTGGGGATCGATATCGAGAGGGATGAAAAGGATGGGGAGTGGGCGAGGGCGGTGATTCGGAATGATCGCAAGGGGGACGTGCATGTGGTGAATATGGAAAAGAAGTTTTCGCGGTACTTTTATGCGAATTACTTTTGGAAGACGCTGTGAGGGTTGGATATGTGGGCGTGCGTATGGACTCGTTTTGAAGCGTTGGATACTGTTTTGCCTCTTTTTTTCTTTTGGCTACTGGACTACTGGAAATACCCTCAATGAATTATGACGTTTTACTTTTATTCAAGTGCGGCATTGTAGTAAATTGCAATAATTTGGTAGTGGATATTGTGTACACTTACAAGGCCATGTAGACGCACTTGGGGGCCTGTTATTCGCCATCCAACCAGCTAATAATGTACAAAATGACAGCAAACTCATACAAACATGCAGCCGCAGTCGTTTCCGCGTCATTTTCCAAAAGCGCGAACCTCATTTCAATTCCATGTCATAAATCATAAGAGTTCGTTGTTCATTAATAATGCTGCGGGGCAGGTTTCTTGGATGCCATTTTGGAAGCCATCTTGGGCGACATGACCAGTGAAAAGTATCCCTCTTGCGTGAGGGACGGGCCAAAGCCAACCCGAGAGGTAGAGGGCGTTCTGGTCCTCGAGCTGTTGGGGGACGCGGGCCCTGCCGAGACGGGCGCCTTGACAGTCTTGGTCTCGGGGCTGCGCGTGCGGCGCTTCATCATGAGCATGCCACCTTCTCCGGGGGTGGATGCGCCGCCTCCCGAGGGCGAGCGGTGGTGATGGCGACTGTGCTGCCTGTCTGGCAGCTCGAGCCTGGAGTTGATGGTGGTCCAGATCTCGTCGTCGCCGACGCGCCAGCCGCCGAGACCCTCGTAGTCGCGCTCGGCGCCGATGCTGGGCGTCAGGCCGAGGCCGACGTCGTTGACGGGAGTGACGGTGCCACCGGACAGGATGCTCACGGAGCTAGGCCTGCGGCGGCGGCGCTGACGGAGGGCTAGGTACGAGGGCGTGGGCGAGGGGGGATCGCTGCGGGCGGCGGCCTGGTGCAGCCGCGAGGGCACCTTGAGGCCGTGGAGGGAGCGGTGCACGTAGGACAGGGCCAGGTCCAGGTAGACGAGGAGGCCGCGGCAGATGAGGACGGAAAAGGCGAGCGTGGTGGTGATGCCGGCAAAGAGAGCCATGGGCACGGTGACGATGAACAAAAAGGGCACAAAGAGGACGTAGATGGGATTGAGCAGCGCCATGGTGGCAAGCAAGGGCTGGGGTAAAAGACGACGAGAAGAGGAGCGAGAACGCATGGATCTGTGCTGCGAGCTTGGAGTACTGGTGTAAGCGCAGCTCCGGCTTGTCTGCTTGTCTGGAGCTTGCTTTTGACCCGATGCAGCACTGCGGGCGCACGACTTCTGAGACAATGGGGTTGAAGCGGGTATATACAGCCGGGAGAGGGGATGCGCGGTCCTGGGAACTGAAGCTGTCCTATCTGCGGCTAAACGCGCCGTGAGTTGGAATAAAAAGCCGTGTTGGAAGCGGAGAAGATGGGCTGAAGCCGACTCAGGCCAATGTCAAGGCTAAAGACCAAAGATGAAGAATGAAGAAGAGAGCAAAAGGACAGGAAGAAGAGGGTGGTGAGAGGACTGGGCGATGCAACGACGGCGCTTTAGCTTTTTCTACCACCTCAGACCTGACTGTTATCTGCGGGAGCGTTTAGGATCCCCCGCTTCCTGTCGATTAGTAGGTATAGGCTTGCTTGTATTAGGTTACAGGTAGCGCTGGTTGGTGGTGGTGGTGGTGGTGTGAATGGCGTGGCCTGGCTTGTGGGAGGCGCTTTTGTCCTGTTTGATGAGGGAGGGCGGGATCGGGAAAAGATTGGATGAAAATCAGGGTCCTTGAAGGGTTTTCTGCAAGCAATGATCGATATGCGCTGCGATGGACCTCTTTTTCTTTTCCTCTCCAGTTTGTGGCGAGATGTCGGGCATGGACGGAAGAGAGAAGAGGGACAAACAAAGCACAATCACATGTCGAAGATGCGCCGCGAGAAACAGGGAACATGCATGACTTGCAGGCAGGCAGGCCGATGCTGCGACGCTAATGCCCATGGTATAATTAGTGGGCTGCGACAGCTGGCAGATCCCCAGCCTCACCTCACAGGCTGTCACAGCGCTCTTGCAGCTGTCAGGACGGCTTGTACGGGTCGGACTGTTGGCGGTCACGGCGGGGTCCATCGTAAAGCCAGGGGGTCCCCTCACAGACCATGCAGGCCGGCGGATTGTGGCATGCTGGTGACATTGCTCCGCGGACATGTCCATCAGGATGATTTTCCGATGCATGAATTGTGCTCCGAGTGCATGTAATGTGTCTAGACCCTACTACATACTCTTCTCTGGTAGTCTACCACCAGCCATGTCATGACGGCGAGAGGATGGGCGGCTGGAGAGAGCAGGAGTCTGAGCAGTCCACGACTAGAAGCACGACAAAAGTACAACAAACTAGGCCGAATATCATTCACGACATTCTAAATGTTGTGCGCACAGAAAACACATCTACTTTCTTGCAAATTGGATCGTGACAGGTACGAGATCCCTCCAGCCGCAGTGACAGAGGAGCACCCACTCAGCCTATTGTTCAATATAGTCATCAATCATCGGATGACACTTTGCAAATGTATCAATAACGCTTTGAATGAAGGTACCTGTATCGGGCTGGGATTCATGTTTGTAAAAATCTGCCCAGGCCGCGTATCGTTTTCATGGCAGCGCATTTACTACGGCCGGCCGACAACTCTTACATGCACGATATCCAACAAGCACCAGCAAACGCACGCCCAGTGCAAGATGCACCCGCTTCAATGCGCCAACAGGGTGACCGTACAGATGCACTTGAATTGAAAGTTGAGGGATGACTTAAAATGCGACCCTGTTTGCGCAGCGCAGGTGGTCTTTTCTCCTTCAGCAACATGACCATCATGGCTTCTCACGTCTTCTCCGAGGAGCTCATGGCTGAACTCGGCGTGGATCCAGCGCCTCGCCATTGCCTGCTCGCTCTTGATGCAATACAGCCGCCTCTACCCATGGGATCCCTCGAGAAGCTGCCCAAAGAACTCACGCTGCACGTGTTGGAAAACCTCGACCTGCAGTCCCTCTACCGCCTCTCTCGGTCATGCTGCCGAGCAAGACGCCTGGTCCAAGACTTTCAGCCCTACAGAGAGATGCTCAAGCATGCACCGACTCTGCCATACATTCTCTCACGGACCAAACTTTTGTCTTGCCATACTGCGCGTCATCTTTACCGCAAGATTCTACGTTCCGACAGGTGCTCCTCGTGCTGGGCCTTTGGCGCGTATGCCTTTCTCCTTACTTGCGAAAGAGTATGCATGTCCTGCTTGACAGAGTCGGAGGAATTCAAACTTGTCGAAGCCTGTCTCGCAAAATCCATCTTCATGCTCACCGACGAGCAGATGGCCGCGGCCCCCTCGTACTACTGTTCGGTGCTGAAAATGACATTGGTGCGCACAAAGGATGCCGAGGCAATCGCTACAGTCTTGCATGAGCCGCATTCGCTCTTTGTGTCTTTGGGACTGGACAAGCTGTTCATCAGCTACTGTTCAATGACCATAAGCTCATCGGCGACACATGTTCCTTTCCCGTCGAAAGCAGGACCGGATGGTGGCCGTTTCTGCGCCGGCTGCCTATTAATGGTCAGCGACGCCTCTGTCCAAGCACTGTCTGCACATCAGCTCAACCCCAACCTTTACTTGCCTAGCCAAGCAAGACGCGATATCCCCGCGAGACTGTACAGTAGAGCCGAGTTATTGTATCATGCCAAGCAGTGCCCTGGAGCTCAACGCCTGCTCCAAGAGGGGGAATGAGGGCCAAGTGTGTACAGTCCATTGCTATTATGAACGATGGCTAAAGATTTCAATTTTTGACGTTTGGGAGGGGAGTCGCTTTGGGGTAAAAGTATGGATCTGCTACTCTTCAGCGAGAATATATATTACTATTTCTTTTGCAAATCTATCATCGAACTGAGAGGCCCAATGTAGTGACCGCCTGGCTTACACCGCCAGGCTCGACGGTGGCGCAGCGGCCCAGCCCACTGAATTCGCGGGGCCGAAAGCCGCCCAAAGTCAGCCTTGCCGCATCATCTGGAAGCTTCTCAACGTCCAACATGCAACCGACATAATCACCACCAGGTAGCATCCAAGCTACATGAATTCGCGTCCGAGGTCTTTGAATAAACAGCATGTGTCACGATCACCAGGGCGCCGGTCATGGCGGCCATGCCTCGCCCCAGCCCTCGGACAGCTTTCCCTGGCACATTGGTGCTTATGACGCACACTGCCACCCAACCGATACCATGGCCTCGGTCGACGACCTTGCCAGTATGCGCTCGTCCATACTAACAATCATGGCAACGAGATCGCAGGACCAGGGCCTGGTTGCCGATGTAGCTGCCTCGCACGGCCTTGAAAGCAACAAAGACCTCCCCGCGACCAGCGGCGCATGCAAAGTCGTCCCAGCGTTTGGCTGGCACCCTTGGTTCTCGCACCAGCTCTACGACGACTCTGCCACAGAGCCAACATATAAAACCGCCAATGACGCATCCCCAGCGGAAGCCAAAAAAGCACATTACTGCGCCGTCCTACAGCCCCCGCCAGACGATGCCTTCATCAACGGTCTACCTGACCCGGTGCCCCTCTCCTCGTTTATAGCCGCCACGCGCAAACGTCTCGAGGCACATCCCCTCGCCCTCGTCGGCGAGATGGGCCTCGACAAGGCCTTTCGCCTGCCCGAGCCATGGGCCGTCTCCGACCCCGACGCCCGCGACGACACCCTCACCCCGGGCGGTCGACAAGGCCGCCGCCTCAGCCCGCAGCGCGTGCGCATGCCGCACCAGCAGGCCGTCCTCGCCGCGCAGCTCCAGCTCGCCGGCCAGCTCGGCCGCGCCGTCAGCCTCCACGGCGTGCAGGCCCACGGCGTGCTGCACGACACGGTCTCGCGGTGCTGGGCGGGCCACGAGCTGCCTTCGCGCCGGGAGCAGAAACTGGTCGCGCCGGGTGCGGAAGATTTCTCCAGCAGCGAAGAAGAAGACGATTCTGAAGAGGAGGAAGAGGAACAAGGGTCGCTGCCGCAGAGGACCAAGGCGCTGGAACTGAGGAGGAAGCAGCAGGCCGGCAAGCCGTATCCGCCGCGCATCTGCCTGCACTCGTTTTCGGGCAGCGCCAGCACGCTGGAGCAGTGGACGCGGCGAAACATTCCCGCCGCAGTCTATGTCTCCTTTTCCGCGGCGGTCAACCTGTCGACCGAGGCGAGCCGCTCCAGGATTGACGAGGTGATTAAGGCGGTGCCGGACGACCGCGTGCTCATCGAGAGCGACCTGCACACGGCCGGGCAAGACATGGACGGCATGCTGGAGGACATGTACCGCCACGTCTGCAGGGTCAAAGGCTGGGAGCTGGAAGACGGCGTGGCGAGAATACGGAGGAATTACCAGACGTTCATCTTTGGCTGAAGGTATACAAGCCGGTACATTTATAACGACAACTTCATCTTCATGGTGATACATTTATGCCTTGTTGCTTATGATGCTATATTGAATATATTGTAAAAAAAAATTGAAAGATTGTCAAGTTATGCAAAAGTATGCAAAAGTATAAATGGTATAAGTCTTGCTCATTACAGCGAATGCTCCCGCTCATCACCGTGCTCATACGCCGGCGGCGCCTCGTCGTCATAGTCAACACTACTCCTACGCTCTGCCGCCTCCACAGCCACCAGATCACTCACGACCGACGCCGCCGCGCGCAGCTCGGCAATTTCACCCGCCACCGACATCGTCTCCTCTCCCCCATGGTGCTCCGCCGCGCGCAGAATCGCCTTTTCGTTGTCGGGGTAGCCGTTGCTGGTCATCGTCGTTGTCGTCGCCGGCTTGTTCTCGGCGGAGGTGGCGCCGTCAAAGGAGAGCAGCGTCTTGGGCTCGTCAAAGTACCGCGCGTCCTGGTAGAGAGGAAGCTCGGTGGGGGTGCGCGGAGGGAGGAGGCCGCAGCGGCGGCGGCGGCGGCGGCCGGTGGTGAGGCGCCGGATCAGGGAGGTGATGCAGAAGACGGCGGCGCCAAAGATGACGGCGGTCTCGGCAACGAGCATGAGCATGCGCTTGCGAGCCTTGGGGACATGTTAGTGGATAAGATTCTCTGCGAGTTTTGAGTCCGTGGCGCGCGTGAACAGCTTACAGATTCATAGTACAACGCCAACATCTCCTCCTCGTAGTTGGCGTAAAACGACGCCTCATCCTCCCAATCTTGGTCGGTGGTGTCCAGCCACTCCCCGTCCTCCCACGCCTCCTCGTCCTCCACCCACGGCTGCTCCTCGGGCGCGCAGCCAAACAGGGCGCGCCAGCCGCTGGCGCTCTCGCACACCTCCTCGTGGCTGTGCCGGAAGCGGTACGCCAGGGCCTGGAATGCGCAGCGCACGTCGCGGCACGCGCCGAGCGGCGTGGGCGCCGGCTCGGCCGCGAGCTTCTCCTGCAGGCTGGTCTCGAGCCTGTTCACGAGGGCGTCCTCCCGGTCGCGGATCATGGCCACCAGCTCGCGGGCCTGGCGGCGGAGCTCCCTCAGCCGGGCGACGTCCTCGTCCACGCCGCCGTCAGCCAGGGCCGGAACGGGATGCTCGACAGTGTAGCCTTGGTCCACGTCGGCGTGCTCCTCGCCGCTGTCGGCCAGCGACTCGGTGACGGTGGTGTGGCGGTGCAGGTACCGCACGGTGGCGGCGTTTTCGACCGTGGCAATCTGCACCGGCGTGGTCTGGTAAAAGTGGGCGACGAGGGACGTCGGGTCGACGGCCGGGTGGCCGTTGACCGCGTGCACGTTGATGGTGAGGGTCTGCTTGAGCGAGGCGCAGGCAAAGGTCCAGTTGGAGGCAACGGTGATGTCGTCGTGCAGGGTCAGGGCGCCCTGGCCGAAGCCATCGGCGTCCTGCGCCAGAAGCTGGCCGTTGACGCGGACATGGGCCGGCGAGCAGGGCTCCTCGCCTTCGGCAAGGTCAAGACGAATGGGCTGGCGAGGAAGAATGTTAGGGGTTTTTGTTGTAGGCTACGAGCAGGAATCTACTCACAATGACCTGCGTTTTGGCACCACCCACCGGCACGTTCAACAAGGTGTATACAGTAGCAACCGTTTCTATTGTCGGTTAGTAAGTTTGCGCTACCTGTTCGTTTTTTTTTTTTTCCTTTGTGGACGAGAAATAAACACACCCGTTGCAGAGACCCTGCGGACGGAACCCGGCATGGACTCGCCAGCGACGGATTGTACAAGCAGCAAAGCTGCTGCCTTGGTAAAGGCCCGCATTTTCTTTCGTGACAAGGAGATGAATGTGAGAATGAAAAAGGAAGAAAATGGAAGAGGAGGTGACCGGAATATTCAGGCTGAGAGCGGTCCTGCGAATGGAGTCTTGTGCCCCGGGACACGTTGCTCACTAGGCAGCCGTCCAAACCGCCCGGTGCTGCTGTCGGGTAGTTGTTGTGATCGGACAGCAAGCGAGCGACAGAAAAAAAATAACCCGGTAATCTAATGAGAAGAGCAAATCAAGGTAGAAAGCACGCGGCTGGTTGGGAATTACACAAATGTCACTCGGGTACAAAGAGAGTTGGAAAAAGGGCTGGGGAAAGCGAGGAGAGTGGACGAGACGAGCCAGGTAGGTATACACAGTCAGCACACGCTGCACACTCGCACAGCCCAGGCAGGGCACGCACGTTGCAGAGTGGGAGGACCCCGAATGACTACCTACCTAGACTGACTGGTTGACTGACTTACACGGTGGCCCTTTGCGGGTGGAGGTCTGGAACAGCCCGCTACAAGGCTGTGCCGGGGCCGAGTCCATCGGCCTATGTCTGCCGCTCAGAGTAACAAGGCTCTGTTTGACAGGGGTTCTTCTCGAGCTAGGACGTAACCCCCCCCCCCCCCCCAAAATGCACATAATTCTTCTCATTCCTTGCTCTGCCTGGTCACAGCACGGCTGCATGAACTGATCGAGTCTCTCTACTTGCGCCACCGTTCCATATGAGCCATGGGAGCAGGCAAGGAGAGAAGCTCTCAAATATTAGAGGCCATCTCTACATGTTAGTCGCAAGGCTCGCTCGGCCTACTGCTTAGCTGTATGTGGCTTGTGAGAAGAAACGAGAGCGAAATCACTCGTTCGATGCGCGGCCCATCCGAAAACCCACCATCTCGACAGAGGGCCAGAGGCTGACGCAAGTCGTCTTGCCCAAGACGGGTCGGGATCGTCCCAGTCTTTTGCTCTCCAGTGTAATGTAATCATGCTAGCAACCAAAGGGAAAAAGAAAACGGAGCAATCTCTCTAGACCTACGACCTATAGACGGCGCTCCTCGGGTGCCGGGACGGTGGACGCGCCTCGTAAGGCGGCGCAGCAACAACAACAGGGCAATGTCCTACAGCCTACAGGCTACGACCGCTTATTACCAATGGGATCCTGTCAAGGACTACACCCCTGGAGCCTTACGACAGCTACTTCAAACAAAAGCCCGCAGGAATTCCTGCACACGACACTCCACCCCCTCCTGCACGCGTTGCTCCTCGTACAGAAAAAAAAAAAGCTTGTCATGCATCCCTGCCGCCGATTCGTGCTGTGTGCTCACTGCTCAACGCCCATGGAGACCGTTGAGTCTTATAACAGTCGATCGTCCCATTGTTGGATTTGGGGCAGACGCGCGGCCAACCGTCTAGGCATTGGTTTTTTCCAGCATCTCCCCCCTTGTGAAGCCGCATGGCCCCAGGATAGGCTGTGAGGGTTCAATATACGGGCAGGATTTGGGATCTTTTGGCCATGTGGACAGGGCATACACTGCCGAACCCAAGCTTGGACGAGAGCTGACGAGGCCTCGACGACTAAAAGTCCGGTGGGCATGAAGACTGGCACATAAAGGCGACAAGCACTGCCCCCTCTTCGTGTCTCGAAAATGACTACGGGCATTGCCGGCTTTTATTGACGGATGCATCTTCTCACGAGGGCTTAGGTTGAACCTTTTCTATCTTTTTTTTTTTTCGAGAGGCACCGCCAATCCCGCCACTCTGCCGGAAATGCCGTAGCAGCAACCACCCCCCCACCCCCCCCAAAAACAACCCTCGTGCCGTATCCCGTAAACTGACGTGATTTTATCCCAAAGGGCGAAATGCAGCCAGCGCCCGCCCACCAAAACAGTAATGTATCCGGTAGAAATGCGGTCGGGCATCAGCTCTCGTCACACGAGCTGTCGTCTCCCCCCCGCATCCCGTTGACTGGTGTGTGCAGCTTTTTCTTAAATTAGATGCGACAAAAGTCATTCAACCTGCCCCCATGCGCACACAACCTTATTAGACCGAGCCGTTGTTAAAGCCGGCTCGCCATGACCCCAATCCCAATCCGTGCATGCCATCATGTCAATGTCAATTTATTATTCTAGAAAAAAAAAACCTACTTGGCGGCCTCTTTCGCCAAGCGATGCTACTGCCCTCCAGGTTTCCCCCATCAAACGCTAATCGGCAGGCCCAAACAAAAGCCCGGGGCTTGGCGGTCCATGTTCGTCCAGCCAGAACAGAAGTTGGAAAATAAAAAGACAGCTCGTTGGAGCAGCATTGGTTACCAGTACAGCGGGAAATGGGCGGATGGGGGCTGCGGGGAACGAGGCGCTCAGCTGAAGAGCTCGGTCAAGTAAAGCGACAGAAAAAAACCAATAGTTACTAGAATTGCATAATTACCCACGGCCACGCCGCCGCTACGGCCAGACCTTGTCCGCAGGCGACGGCGCCCTCGTCTTTCCTGCCTTTGGTGTTGTGCGCAGCGCCTGCAGCCTGGTCTAGACCCCAGCGGGCTTGTGGCTGGCGCAAGATCGATGCCTGCCCACGTGCGCACGATAATAAGAACACCTAATCAAACGCATGGCGGGTCGATTAGGCTAGAAATGGTACATCATGGTTCAAACGGGAACCGTTGGAAAGCGACACTCCTGTCAATGGTGGTTGAATTTCGGGCGAGTAAGAAAAAACAGTTGCTACGCGGTACCTAGAATAACATGTGGTAGCCCAATGGCTTACACGCGATGAGGGCCGCCGTGTGCCAGCTGCACCGCAGGCCGTTGACATCTGCACCCGCCAAACAGAGCGCCAACGCTTTGAGAACATGTCAAACGAGAAGAAAAACATGCAAAGGTTCATGGGAGTATAGGCACAGCAAAAAGTATAAACAGTAAATCATGTGCATCGTGTGCTTGGGAATGTACAAAGTACGGCCCGCTCTCACTCGAGCGTCAAGTAGCCGCTGAGAACCTCGATACGCGTGCGAGACACTTCCGAGTCTTCCGTCATGAGCTGCAGAATCTCAATCATGCGCGCTGTGTCCTTCGTTAGTAGTTGTTTCGCATTGGAAATGCGAAATGATACGTACTGATATCAGCTCTGGCTCGCACAAAGAGCGGATCCCTCGCAAGCGTCTCCTTGCCACCAGGCTCGCGAATCGCCTCGCGCAGCACGTTGCCAATGCACACAGCTTCGAGAAAGGCTCTGTGGTTAAAGACCCACCACACGCGAGCCTCGGCCTCGAGCAGCGAAAAGAGCATAAAGAAGGCGCTGATGGCATCGTGCGCTGCCTCGAGCGTGCCGCGAGTGTTGACCGGGACATCGGGACTCTCCGACGCATGAACCAACATGAGGTTGTGGAAGTAATTGCTGGTCAGGAACAATGTCTGGCGCACCACGCGCTTGTTGGTCTGCGCCATGCCCGTCAGGCTGTCGGCGTCCCAAGACCGGAAGACGTCGGGAAACGATCGGTACACGGCGCGAAAGTCGGCCACCAGCTTGGACTTGTGACGGCCGGTGCCGCAAATGGGAAGATCGAGAGAGCGCGGCGAGCATATGGTTTCCTGAACGAGATTCGCCAACGTCCACGAACCCCGAATGTAAGCCGTGTCGGTAGGGTCGCTGCTGGCAATGGAGCTCCCGTGATCGTTGAGGTCATCCACGGAAACATCGGTATGCGTCGCCGAAGGAGGCAGAGAAAGGAGCACGGTCAAGAAGGTGTCTTGGAGCAACACAGCCTGCCATACTTTACGCCGTTGCTGTTTCTCAAAAGGGCTTGCGTCAGGTGTGACTACGGAAAACAATTAGACCAAGGCTATAATTCCAAGTACCCAGCACATCTTACCAATGTTAGGGTCGCGGTGTAGACCCATTGCGTAGGCTTGGCGGATAAGGATGCCGGCGAAAGCCCAGCCGTCCGAGGCGTGGTTGTCATTGATGAGAAAATACGTCATCAGAACCATGGCCTGGATGGAGCGCAGGGAAGCGATGCTGAGATACGAAGCTATGCGCAGAGCCTGGTTGCAGGCAGATGCGTAAAACTCGGCCTGCTGCTTACGCTCCTTGCCTGTCGTGGAGGTGACAAACTGGGTTCCCAGAGCAATCATGACAAAGATCTGCGCAATATATGCAGCATCCATGTCTTGCTTTTGCTGATCGTTCATGCGCCAAAACTCCTCATAGTCGGCGTAAAAGGTGAGGCGATGGATCATGGGATAGACGGGATCCACACACTCGAAATACCGGTTGATGAGGAGGTCTGCTTGTTGCTTTTCGGGAAGTACCGAAATGACCTCTTTTAGGCCGCCTTCGCAGGTCCAGTAATTTGCAAACGGGTGCTCGGAGCCGATGCCGAAAACATTGCTCGAGGACGATTTGGAATAGGGAACGTTGGACATGAGCCCGGTGGAGAGTGCCAGAGCGCCGCGCGAAGTGCTGCCGCCAGTGGCTGCGTATCGATCTGCAATGTTAGGAATATTGGCTCTGCCTTCGGTACCTGGCTTCTTTTTGGGTGCCTTGGTCATGCGTCGGCCTGTAGAAGCTGATCGGGTGGTTTCTCTGTGTGTTGTTAGAGAGGATGGTCCTGCGCCGACGAGGAAATGGGACATACTCCAACAGGTTGGCAACATGGGCATATCTGCACTCGGTTTGTCTCTTGATGCCTTTGTTGCGGGTTAGCCCTCAGCAAAGGCAGGCATATGCATCTTGTGCAACTTACAAGCTAGGCAGTGAGGACGGCCACGGTCGCACTAACAGGGTCAGCTTTTCCATCATGCGCGCATTGGAGCACATGGAGTTTACCTTGGTTTTTCGTTCCACACACTCGTGGCAGGAGAGCGTAGGCTTGTTGCGCTTCTGCTTCTTCTTGGGAGGTCCGTCGCCGGTGAAGTTGTCGGTCTCGTCATGAAATTCCCTTCCGTCGTCGTGGTAGTCTGACCTGTCGCCATGGTACTCCGTCCTGTCGTCGGAATAATCCCGCCTGGCATGCGAGTGCATTGGAAGCGGCGCATGGCCATGGTAGGAGCTATGGTGATGTAGCGAGGAGTGGTTGCCGGTTGGTGGTGACGCTGTGGAATGGCCGTGGTTGCTGCCGTTTAGCCTGTCGTGGCCAGGACTGCGCAGAACAGGCGCAGGCGGCGGTGGATGCTGCGTACGCGCATGATGGTCTCCCGAACCGAGATAGGACAGCGGCGCCAGACGACCTGCCTGTTGCGCAAGGACCATGGGCGGCGGCAGATGCCGCGGCGAGGCATTCATGGCTGGTGAGAGGAGATGCTGCGAGGCTGCGTTTGGGGTTGGAGAAGAACGGTTCAAGCTGGGTCTGCACGGTCGCAAGGCAGCCCACCTTTTGGGGGCCGAGATTGAGTGCTATACGTATAGATTTGGGAAGAGTGGTTCGTCGGACTAGGCAGCCTTTGGATGAGAGGCGGGCACAGTTATAAGGAGACCAGAAACAGCACGGGCGATGGCCAAATGCCCTGGCTGTGCGATGAACAAGGTCGCAGCGGAGGAGTGCGTGGATAGGTAGGTAGGTTAGTAGGTGGTCGCCGTTGAGGCTTCGGTGGACGCTTTCTTCCTTGCGTCGGTGCCGCCACCCCGGTTGCTGTATTGGGGGCCAAAAGAAGACGGACAAGGAATGAGGCACAGAGGGAAGAAGGAAGAGAAAAACCGAGAGCAAAAACGGAGGAAGGGTGAGTGCCGAGTAGAAAAAACCGGAAATAAAAAGGGCTTGGAGGGTAAGCTGCTACGCGCGATGAGTAGAAACAGACGAGTAATGTGAGTATCGAAAGGAGCTGGAAATAAATAAGATGGGGGACGAAGCGGGTGGGAATAAGCAGAGCTCGGGGGACGACATGTCCATTTTAGAAGGGTCCAGTGGCTGAGAAGCCGCTGGAACGAGGCTCGGTAATGGAGGGTTAGAGGCCCGTAGGCACGCTGTAGTGGTAGGTAATGCAGGTTACCTGATTACTGGTAGGTGCAGAGGTGCGGCGCAGGCTTGGAAAAATGGGCCAAGGCAAGGCAGTGCCGGGCCTGCATGCATCCATCCATCCAGCAGCCTACCTTAGCAGGCGAGCAATGAGTAGATGGGGGCATGGGGCGCTGGAGACACCGGCGATATGGGGCGGCAAGAGGGAGCCCAAAAAAGCTTGGCAATTTCTTGTCTTGTTTGGCGGCCATCCAGCCGCTTGATAGGCTGGAACGGCGGCGCAGATGCAGGCCAGAATGCGAGGCTAGGCAGGGGTCTGGGAAATGGGCGAGGCCTTTTCTGTCGTCTTGTCCGGCTCTAGCGTCCTCACATCTGATGACGCCTTGGGTTCTTGGCTCCTTGCCAGCTTGCGGCTTGCGGCTTGCGGCTTGCAGCTTGCAGCTTGCATCTCGCCAGCTTGCCACGCTTGCTTGGCCTTGCTTGGTCCTCGACCAAGCCACAGGGCTAGGCCTAGGTCTGCCGGATCCTGTTAGTTACCTGGTAATCTGTGCTCTTGCGCGCTAGTCGACTTGTTAGCTTGATATTACACAACGACTGCCAACTGGTCAACCGATTTGCAGGTCTGTCTGGTCGACTGTTTGACTGTTGAAAACACCTGGCTTACCGTAGTGCTAGCCCAAGCTACTGATAGGCGGTAGGTAGGTACCTCGGTGCAGCTAACTGTTGCTGGGCACCACTAAATTACCACCCTGACACCCAAGGACCTCACCAGCGCCACTACAAGTTCAACACCCCCCGCCCCGCCACAGCCTACGCATGCCGTCTTCACCAGCTGCCTCGTTTCGTCTCCCCTCGCGTTTGTAAACCGCCAGTCCGCCAAACAGCCACTCAACCATCCCCTCATCTCATCACGTCGTGCCATCTAATACTTCCGCCAACAACTAGCCATCTCCATCTCCTCTTCTCTCCACATTCACGCCTTCTTTTTCTCCCACTTTCCTCCCCCGGCATCTTCCTCCCGTTGCCAGCTCGGCCCAGCTGCTTTGGGTTAAGATGGGCGGCGATAATAAACACGGTCTAGAACCTCAGCCCGAGGGGGGGAAAAAGTCCAATACCTGCTACCGTTGCGCCAGCCCCCTGCGCCTCCGTCGGTCATGTACCGCATCGTCCCGGCTTGTGCTGACCCCAACGATGCGTTTTGCCCACTCACGATGCACTCCTGCGATCCACGCTCGCCCACAACCCCTCTGTTTCCCTCCCACCGACCAGCTCGCCCGCCTCGTACCAGGAACTGCACCACTCAAACCCGTGTCTGGCTTATTTGATCAACCCGCGATAGCCGAGACCCAGGCGTCGTGGCCGACACCATGTGTCGCTGTCGCGTCACCTTTTCAGCTCATCGAGGCGCGCCACGAGAGAGACCTGCCAAGCTACAGCAGATCGAGTCTGGAAACAAAGTTCTCGCAGACGGTTTCAACTGTTCAACTCAGTGTTTAGCAAACCACTCATTTGCCAATACAGACCCACGCCAACAGGGCCACCATGTCTCCCTTATCCCCAGCTCTCCCCATCCGATGCCCACCTTGTCGTCTGGGCTGCCACATTCTATAGACTTTGAATCCCGCCCGCCTCGGAACCTACCCGGCCCTGCCCTACCAGTGTCCTATTGTGTTGCTCGCCACAAACCACTCGTGCGCAACTGCGTGCCCTAGCATCAATGCAGCTCCATCACCCGGCCTAGGCCCGGCATAATACCAGTAAGATATCCTATGAGCTATCAGAATCGATACAAAACATATCTGTGCATCAGTTCTGCCCCCAGTTTGGAAGCCCAGATATAGGGTAGGCTGCCTTTATTGGTAGTCGGCGATGATTGAGCCAAAAGCTCCATCGATAAGCAACGCTCTCCATGACGCCACCATTTGAGCTCCGCCATCGTTCGCATGCCACAGCTCCGGTATTTCCGTATATTTCAACTCGAATCGTCCACTCACCACTGTATTGCCCATGACAGTGCCTGTCCGACGAACACAGCAGATTGTGCGCCATTTCTCAGCCTCCAGTATGAGCCGATTACCCGTCCAGCTGGCCCCATGGCACGCCGCTCTCGTCTCCCATTTGGAGGCCATGGACTCACCCACCTTTGTCCTCAGCTCGCTCCATTGCGAACATGGCGCTGATGCCACACCTTCGGCTCAATGGACAGCCGATGCAGCAACCTTTTCACCTAGAGCTCGCACCGTTGTCTATCGCGGCATGTGGGCGGCCCTCAGCTTGAATCCTCGCAACCCTGCGCCACGAAACCCCAACGTCTACCAGACGAACCTACTGACCATCACTACGGATGCGCGCATGGACAAGGTGTCTGAAATGTTTCCTAGGTCTTCTACAGGTTCCGCCAGCGCAACGGAAACGCCATCATCGCGCGCTGGTGGGCCAGTCGAGGGCGTCATCTGGGCGACGGAGGCCAAAACACAATGGCGCATCCGTGGTCGCGTGTACATGATCGGGCCGGATATCGAATCAGACGCCGCGCAACCCGTGCGGCAGGCTCTGAGCACCTGCATGCATCGGCAACAGGCCGGTAATACAGGGACATATGCCGAAGCAGATAAATGGGGATGGGCCAAGGAGCTCACAGCACATTTTGGAAACCTGAGCCCCGTCATGCGAGGAAGCTTCCGCAACCCGCCCCCCGGCACGTCCTTATCGTCGGCGCCGGGTCCTGGGCTTGGCCTCGGCCAAAAGGTGGAGGACCTGCACGACGAGATTGCACGGGAAAACTTCAGGGTGCTTGTAATCGTCCCAGAGCAAGTAGACCAGGTCGATCTGTCTGACCCAGAGCACGGTAGGCGGTGGAGGCATGACCTGACTATCAAGGGCGACGAGGTGGCATGGGTATCAACGGAACTCTGGCCGTAGTTTAATTCGACCACCTCGTATGATTGCTCGCCCGTTGGACATGCAAATGTCTCGTCGTGTTAGCATGCATGTAGACAATTACTCATATAGCCAGCGACAGGGATGGCAATGCACGTTTATTTACTGGCAAATAGTCTTCAGCTGCATCAAGCCACCAACTGCAGACGTCAAGAGGGATTGCTTGCATGTCTTGGTGGCGCCTCATGAGTGACTTGGCTCTTGTGCAGGTGCAGCAAAGAGCAAGCCACCAATGTTGGGGCCAGTTTGACTAGAATGCGGGCTGCATAAACCGATCCAGAACCCGGCCGCGCCCAAGAACGTTGTGCCCGGAGCCTAATCTCCATGTTGCACCCAGCGCATTCATGCAGAACACTTGCATGAATCTGCACCGCCCCATGCTAGTAGACAGCTTACACAATGATCCCGTCTTTTAGTTACAGTAGCTGAGCCTGCGGGAATCAGAATCATGCACTATTGGCTAACAGACAGTCATCTGGAGCTCGGCGAGCACGGGATCTACGAATAGAAGACGGCAGCCTGCCGTGTCTCTGTCCACAATAGCGAACGGCTGATATAGATATAGCTGCGTAGAAGAACCCAATGACGATAGGCCGGGGGGGGCATATTCGATAATGCAGCCCTGAGAATATACGAGAATCGATAGTGAGTAGGAGAGCTGAATACTCCGTACGGCATGGCTATTGGAGGCTTGGGGAAACTGACTCGCACGCACCGTGCCATATGTGCCATATGTGCCATGCAATTTACCGGACCCAAGCCCATTATTGCATGGAAAAGTCAGCCCTGGTGGCGCTGACGGCGAGGCCGCATGATCGGCGGGAAGCCCAGCAGTCAATGAAAAGAAAAACCCGAACTGATTGAAATTAACTATTGCAAGTGGGCTGGGGCGCGCGCCCACCCGGCCGAAACTGGTTATTATTTGCGTTGTTATATTGGCAAGCTTCAAGCCTCGCTCCATCATTGGAGGCGCTCTTTCCTCGGTACTATATCCCACTCTATTATTACGTTATGATGGTAGCCTGTATTAATTCAAGGGTTGAAACAAAGCATGTTTCTGGCATGAGATGATAAGCTTTTCTCGAGGCTTGGCGATCGAGTTGGCCTGTTCTTTTTGCTGCTTGAGAGATCCCGTTTCTGAGTGGGCTGGCCCACTCGGCTTGTGTCGGGGCGCAGAGGAAAAGAAGAAGAAAGAAAAAAAGAAAAGAAAAGAGGACGGCATTAGCCGCCAGAGCCTAAAGGCACGAAAACGCTGTGGGTATTCAGCTGTGAGCTCGCCGTCGTTGTTCAAACCATAGTTAGTGCTCGCTTATAATGGCCAGCTTTGGATCATCATGTGACAGTAGGGAGAGAAACCCTCATTCGATCGCGGGACAGAGCGGCCGTGTCCGATCGGCCGGGGACAGAGGTATATTTAGCAATGGAAAGAGAAAAGGACTGACTCGTCGGGCTAGAAAAGCTCTTTATTTTCTTCCGTTTGAGCGGTGGACATCCGAAAGGTGTCGGCAGCGTCTTACACTGGTATTGAAGGTTGCCCACCATTTTTTCGATGCAGCCTAGGAGATTTTAAAGCTGGTGGGTGAGAAAGCGCGATTGGATATGAAGAGTCCCAGCTGCGACGCTTGTTCAGACGGCTCGTGCTAGGCTCATCGGTGGGCTTGATCTCATTCCAAACGGGTGCAATCGAACATGACATGTAGTGGAAGCGTTGTATAGCATTCTTGGCGCATAGCTGCAGTTGCGATGCGAATCTTGCTCGACCTTGCCTCGGATGGCAGGAAACGCTATGCATCAGTTAGTGACTGGGCGTCGATCTCCCATTATGCATAGTTGGAAAAGCCGTAGAGAAGAGCCAACATCTGACAGCTGTCAAATGGCCGAGTGGATCAAAGGTAAATATCCTTTGGCGTGGAGAGAAGCTCGCGAAACTGCCGTTCCGTTGGTAGGGTGGTAGCGAGCATTAACACGTCACTATACAGACGTGGATTCAGTGGCGTCTGATAAATAGTTAGGTTGATTCGCCCAAACCAGGTTATAGATACATAACACGCCGCGGTTCAAAGCTGCAGTACACACCGCAAGTTGGCGAGGATGATGGAAATCACATCTGCATCTTCTCACACTGTAGCAGCAGCGATCTGAGCAGCTTTCATCTTCCCGACTATTCCTACGCGAGAAAGGAAGCTATCGTGTCTGGGCCCTGGCTGTAATTTGAGCATGACAATTTCTCTGATGGCAGAAAGAAAAAGCAGAGGCTGGCAGCGTCATAAAAAAAAAGACTGGCAAGGAAAAAGCAAAAAGGGCATTCTTGGCGTTGGGCGCTAATGTAGGTTACCTGCGTCCAAGGCCGCTGAAAAGTCGACCGATTCCCAGTGATTTCCAGCGATGTCCAGTGATTCCCAGTGATGTCCACTGGAACTGCCGCAGGCCGGCAGCTGTTGGGCCGCCTCAACAGGCGCTAGGTAGGTACCTAGGACGCTAGGGTAGTCTGGGGTCTTATTTGCATCACTGTTTGCCTGACTAGATGCCCGGTCACGCAGGAAACCACTGGTCCTAATAAAGCTAGAGAAATACACATAATCGCAAAGCGTAGACTGGCTCCTTCTAACCTTGCTCTAAATTTGTCAACGTAGTGGGCGAAAGTTGTGTGCGTGATCTCGCTGGCTAAAATTACGGTGCGTCAGTGGATTCATCCTCGCGGCCGCCTCTCCCAGTGGCCTGCCTCGTCACTCCGCCCGGAAAACCCAAAACCTTGACCTTGCCAAGTTTCCTTTCCGCCGAAACAACGTCCAACGGTCGGGCTACTGGTCTATTTTCAATTCACTCTCCCAATAAAGTCAGAGCGAGTCGGAACTGTTCGATCCCCCCTACGCGAGACTCTGCATATCGTTATCCTAGCCTGCCAGCTGCCAACCGCGCAGCCCGACAGACGTCTCCGCCCCTCCTGCGCTGCAACTGGCCATTCGTCAGCACAACAGGCTGGCTACGTCGGCCCCAACATCTCATCAGAGAGTATCACAACAATTCCGGTAGCTCGTCCGACGAGCTTGCGACATTTGCTTTGTAAAACGTCGATGCTGTGTGCCCTCAATTCGCCACGCGCGGGTGCTTAATATCCCCTCCGATCCCTGGCCCGACGCTCTTCGGCTTCGCCAGCCACCACACACAACCACACGACATGACCATCGCCTCACTACGAACGCTGGTTGCCCAGATCCCCAACTGGCAGAGCCGCCTCGACAAGCTGGTAGCTGAGATTTCTCAACGACAAACCGGGCTGTCCAGCATAGAAAATGGCCACGAACACCAGTCTGCTACGCCGATTCCGGAACCCGACACGCAGGCGTCGGCCACCGACTCGACGACACACGGCCTGCAGCCCGCCGACACTATGAACATTGATTCTGCCACTTCTGCCCCCAGCCAGCAACAAACGACATGCTCCATCGGCAATGGCCTGGTAACCAAGAAGACGAAGCCTGAGCCCGTCTTTTTTGACGGGAGCATGCAAAAGTTCTTTGAGGAGCTCGTCCACTTCATCGCTGTCAGCAGAAACATGATGCGCAAGGCCAAAATGTCTGCCCGGATTGCCCAAATCAAGAAAATGGCAGAAGTCGAAATTAGTGATGAGTTTGGCGACGGCACATCCGAACGACCTACACTGCGCTACGTCAGTGCCCGGAGACTGGACTCACTCGGTCCTGCAACCGCCAACGGCACGAAGCCAGGACGCGGGCGCGACATTTTCGACGCTCTCGACAAGAACCTCGATACCCTTCAGTCCAACTGCGAGCTGGCCGCCTTTCAGTTCCTGCGTGAGGCATCCGACAACAAGCACATGAGAAGCATTAAGAAGATTCTGAACGATGTGTTGAACTCGGCCGCGACCGAGCTGGCGCGCCTTGCGCGTGACGAGCCCGACATGATCCAGGACGCCGACGCGGCGGCGGCCCGGACCAAGAGACCGTTGAGCGTGCGCAAGGAGCTCCCCGCCGGGGCCAGGCCGATAGAGGCTTCCAACAAGCGGCAAAACACGGGCCAGCTTACTCCGTCGACGAGTTTGCCCTCGATTGGACACATGGAAGTCGACCTTGCGGCTCTGCAAAAGGACGAGCACATTGCACCTCACGTCATTCACATGCCAGCCAACGTACGCGTTTAGTCATGACGCTCGATTTGTTGGACTATGATGCATATTTTCTGTTTGAGCAGCAATTTTGTGTATAAACCAAAAAAAAGATACCACGGTGGCGTTTTTCTTTTACACGCTTTGCCCGTTGAAAGAGGCAGAACAAGCAAGACTTGCCCTCACGACCTTTATTTATTATGACCTCACGATACTTATGATTATCATTATGCTACAAAGCACATGGTACACATTGAATAAATCAAAACATTGGATATAAGAAGAGACAAAGTGCAACTGAGAGAATAGAATGTTTATAGACCTGCTGGCCAGAGAAATACGTAAGGTATATATCTAGGTACCTACTACCTAGCGTGTGCAGGTCAATGTTGTAGTGGGGAGCACTGGACTGCTTGTCCAATAGGCATACAGTGCTGTAGCGGCACCCCACACGAGCAAGTCGCGGGTCAAGCAGCAGCCTGATGACATCCTACAGCTTCACCTGATGAGCTGCCAAACTGTACCCTTGACAGGGCATTTCTAGCTGCCCGGTCATACCGACACCAACCCCCACCTTGGTCCACGACAGCAAACATGACATGATAGAACATTTGTGTGCTCACGACTGAAAGCCCCCCGCCTGCTTCTTCAACCTCTATTGCAGCCCGGCACCAAGCCCGCTCGCCGCCATGGGCCAGGGTTTCTCGCTGGCCACGCCCTCGGCGGGCTCTGCCGGTATCGACATTCCGCAGCTGCAGGATATCCAGTACGAGCGGAGTATCGGCGATGCGCGGTTCATGAAGAGCATCCGGGCCCGCGACGAGAATTCTGTCGTGCTCGTCAAGTTGCTCGTCAAGCCATTCGCCGACGTCAAGCTCGACAAGTACAAGAAGCAAATCATAGGTATGCTTGCCTCTCAAGCCAGTCTTGGCCGCGGTAGAGTTAACATGGGCGTCATATAGAACAGCGAAAAGCTCTTGCCACCATCCCCAACGCCCTAGGCTTCCAGCGCGTCATCGAAACCGAGACCAACGGATACCTCGTGCGCCAGTTCATGTACAGCTCGCTCTACGACCGCATCAGCAACCGACCGTTCCTCGAGGATATTGAGAAAAAATGGCTCGCCTTTCAGTTGCTCTGCGCCCTGCGCGACTGCCATGCCCGCGACATTTACCACGGCGACATCAAGGCCCAGAATGTGCTGGTGACCTCGTGGAACTGGCTTTACCTGGCAGACTTCTCGTCCGCCTTCAAGCCCGTCATGCTGCCCGACGACAACCCCGGCGACTTTTCCTACTTTTTTGACTCATCAGGTCGACGAACCTGCTACATTGCCCCCGAGCGATTCTACGCCGCGGGAGCTGCCCCGCCAGAGACGGCCAAGATGACGTGGGCCATGGATGTCTTCAGCGCTGGCTGCGTCATTGCGCAAATGTTCCTCGAGTCGGAGATTTTCAGCCTGGCGCAGCTGTACAAGTACAGAAGAGGCGAATACGACCCCGTCATCACCCACCTCAGCGTCATTTCCGACAAAGACGTGCGCGAAATGATTGCCAACATGATTCATCTCGACCCCGAGAAGCGCTATTCGGCAGATCAGTGTCTGGATTTCTGGAAGGGAAAAGTGTTTCCGCACTACTTTTACAATTTTCTGCACCAGTACATGGAGCTAGTGACAGATCCTTCGTCAGGCAATAGCCCAATGTCTGGCGCCCAAAGAAATGAAGGCGAATCCGATGACCGTATCGATCGCGTCTATTATGATTTCGACAAGATTTCCTACTTTCTTGGCTACCAGTCTGACAAGAGAACACAACAAAACGAACCCCGACTTCAGTCTAAGCTCGGCTTATCACACTTCCCAGTGCAGCTCAGCATCCCAAATAACGAGCATACAGTCTCTGCCGATCTGGAACCGCCTGAAGATGACGGAACCCTGATATTTCTGACACTCGTCGTCTCCGCCATGAGAACAACCGCAAGAGCCACATCAAGAATGCGGGCATGTGATCTTCTTTTAGCCTTTGCTGAGAGGTTGACAGATGAAGCCAAATTAGACCGTGTCTTGCCTTATCTGATGACGCTTCTCCGAAGAGATGAGACGGATCTGGTGGTCATCTCCGTCATACGCACTATTACACAACTTCTGCAAATGGTGCACATGGTCACACCGATCAACTCGCACGTAATTGGGGACTATATACTTCCTCGCATGGAGATTGCGCTCGGCTCCAAAACGCATGCTGCTAGTCCCCTTGTACGGGCCACATTTGCATCGTGCCTGGGCAGCCTTGCATCGAGTGCTAAGAGGTTCCTCGAGTTGGCATCTAGCATCCGGCCAGACGGCTCCATGTCTATTGCAGACCCCGAAATCGAGCCAGGCGCGGAAGCAGACACCAATTTTGAAAGCATCTTTGACAATGCTGCAAGGCAACTCTTCGAGAAGATTGAGGGCTTCACAAAACAGCTTGTTGAGGATCCAGATGTACATGTGCGCCGAGCATTTCTATCATCAGTACCAGAGCTGTGCATGTTTTTCAAAGAGCAGTCGAATGATGTACTGTTGGCGCACTTGAACACCTATCTCAACGATCGAGACTGGACCCTGAAATGCGCCTTCTTCGATGCGGTCGTCGGCATCGCTGCTTTTATCGGAAGCGTGAGCCTGGAAGAATTCATGCTGCCTCTCATGGTGCAAGCACTGGCCGATCCCGAAGAACATGTTGTGCAGGCTGCTATTCATGCCCTAGCGCAACTCGCCGGCCTCGGCCTGCTATCGAAGGCGAAGCTGTGGGAACTCCTGGATCTAATTGGACGCTTTACCATGCACCCCAATATATGGATTCGAGAGTCTGCCGCGGAATTCATCTCCATGTCTGCCAGCTTTCTTGAGCCTGCCGATGTGCGCTGCTTCTTACTGCCGTTGGTCAAGCCGTACTTGAAGATTGCGCATCTTCCCGACTACAATGAGCTGAGCGTGCTCGACGCTTTGCAAAGTCCGCTTACCCGGCCCGTATTTGACCAGGCTATAATATGGGCCACCCAGGCCGATCGGGGACTGTTCTGGAAGTCCCTGCAGCATACTCGCTCATTAGCTTTTGGATCTTCTTCCACGTTGACAGCACGATCGAGAGACTTGATCTCAAGCCCGATGAGCAAGTCAAATCGCAATGATGAAGATGACCAGTGGCTAGAGAAACTACGCAACCTGGGACTAAAGCCGGAAGACGATATCAAACTGCTGGCTTTACGAGAATTTATCTGGAGACTGAGCACCATGCGGAATCGAGACTCTTCTCCGGCGGAGCCTAATCTTTCCATCGGACTGATTTCGCTGAAAGATCTCGGCGTCACACCACAGACAGTATTCTTTAATGATACGCCCCTAAAGGATCCTTCCATAACCCCCGACTTGGAGCCACCGTCATCACAATACACAATCGCGGATGCGTTGCTGGACGCGTCCATGACTATTGACGATACTGTCGCCAAGAGAAGAAGGGCCGCAAATGTGCACAAGAATAGAGTTCAAAGCGTTGGCCCTCGAGGAGGCCGTATTCTATCACCGAGTGGAAGTGGTCGCGCCAGCTCGCGCGACTCACGCGTCCCGTCGACTGGCTCTCGAGACGACGTGTCTGTCAACGAAGGGCCATATTCAGTGCGACGTGCAATGCGTCACCAGACGAGTGCTTTGAGCCTCCTTGACCGCAAAGACGGAGGTAAATCCGTACCGGAGACTGGAACCAGCGACGCCAACGCCTTTGGTGAGATGGAGGGTCCATTTACGCAAATGACTCTGGCGCAGCCATCGTCCTCTGTGAAGAACGCAGAAGCACATTCAATAAAGCAACCGAAGCACAGCTATGCAGGCAATGACCCAAGTGTGCAATTTATGCTCGACAACATGTATGTCGACAACTTCCCTCGCGATGTTCTCGAATTTGGCCCCATGGTCGAGCCAATTTCGAGGAGGAAGAACAGAGCTGTTCGTCCAAAGACCGCCGAAGAACGATGGAAACCGCAGGGACACTTGGTGGCTACTTTTGGCGAACATAGGGGCCCTATTAACCGCATTGCTGTCTCTCCGGACCACATGTTCTTTGTTACTGGTGGCGATGACGGCGCCGTCAAGGTCTGGGACACGGCGCGGCTGGAACGCAACATCACACATCGATCACGGCAGACACATAAGCATCCTGATGGAGCACGTGTGATTGCGCTATGCTTCATTGAAAACTCACACTGCTTTGTTAGCTGCGCCAGCGACGGCAGTGTGCATGTCGTCAAGGTTGATACTGTGTCGGTCAGTGGTGTTATTAGATATGGCAAACTGCGGCTGCTCCGCGAATACCGTCTGCCGGAAGGCGAATCCGCTGTCTGGTGTGAGCACTTCAGGCAAGAGACCAACTCTGTCCTGATTCTGGCTACGAATAGATCCAGAATCCTCGGTATTGATTTACGAACCATGACCTTGCTTTACGTGTTGGAAAATCCACTCCATCATGGCGCGCCGACCTGCTTCTGTGTTGATAGGAAACGACACTGGCTATGTGTTGGCACGTCGCATGGAATCATAGATCTGTGGGACTTGCGGTTCCAAGTACGGCTGAAAGCCATGGGGGTGCCCGGAAAGAGTGCCATATATCGCGTCTGCATACATCCGTCAAAGGGCCGTGGCAAATGGGTGTGCGTTTCTGGGGGCGCCGAGCACGGCGAAATCACAACTTGGGACCTGGAGAAGACAACCTGTCGCGAGATCTACCGGACTGGGACCGTTAAGGATGGCTCCAAAGGGTACACGGCGTGGGACGTGGACAAGGAGAAGCCCGAGGGTATTCTGTCACGCTTTGCCACAACCCTCGACATGGCCGATTCCACAAATGCCGACCGCGGCGTCCGCGCGATTGCCGCGGGCATTTCCACTGGTGAGGACTCGCGCGACATACGCCACTCTTTTCTCGTCAGCGGCGGCTCAGACCGGAAGATGCGCTTCTGGGATATCTCTCGCGTAGAAAACTCGTGCGTCTTTAGTGGACTGGAGCCTGACGAGGCTCAGCCGACGTACTCGGCGGTGCAGCCGACGACATCGACGACGGTCAACACGGAGCGCTTTGCAAGACAGAGCGGCACAGGAGCGACAGGAGCGGGAGCTAGCAGCCGGACCAAGAATGCGGGCAACGGCCGTCCGGCGAGGTCTACGGTGATTTCTCTACAGCAGCAGCAGCTTCTGCAATCGCACCTGGACTCGATTCAGGATGTGGCGCTACTGGAGTACCCTTATACGATGAGTGTATCGGTTGATAGATCGGGGATGGTCTTTGTGTTTCATTAAATTCTCAAGGCCACAGACGACAACATGAGATATATGCATTTAGACGATGGACAATACAAAAGTGTTATTTGACGGTGGGTTGGCACCTGCTCGTGAGCACGTACTGATCGTGTCACAGTTGCGCTGAGATGCACGCCCGTACGCTCTGAGGGTGAAAGAAATAGCCAGAAAACGGGGGAAGAAGTAATTAGCGTGTTGATATTAAAAGCTGGTCAAGATGTTGCTGATGGTAATTGTTTATGCAGATGCCGCCTAGCACATTGATCTATACAGCTTCTTCCACAGCGGCCACTGGGCGGAACTGTCGTTGCTGTTGACGCTCATGACTTGGTGCCGCGAGAAGCTCCGGCCAGTGTCAATGTCCATGCCTAGAATGGAGATCACCCTCGTCTTGAACCAGAGCTTGTGGCCGACGTAGAATACAATGACGACGGGCACGGCGAGAGTCTTTTGGAAAAAGTTGTTGGTCAGCTGTGCGGTGCTCATGGGCATGGTGCTCGCGCGCACGGGCGAGACGGCCATCCAGAACTGAGCAGCGAGGACAAAGACGTTGGCGACAATGGCGACCCAGGAGCCGACGGTGCCGGCCTGCGACCTGTAGGGGAGCTGATTCAGGGTGTTGCCGGCGGCGGCCCAGGCCTGGCGGAAGCGGATGTGGCTGAGGCAGATGCTCGTCCAGGTGAAGAGGCTCGAGAGGCCGCAGATGCTGAGGAGCCAGTCAAAGATGCTGGCGTGGACCTTGACGTCGACGAGGTAGGCCAGGAGGCCGAGGCCGAGGGCGAAGACGATGGCGACGAGCGGCCGGCCCTTGCGGTCGACGTAGGCAAAGACGCGCGGGGCGTGGGCCTGCGCGGCGAGGGCGGCGAGGACGCGCGAGGAGCCAAAGACGGCCGAGTTGCCGACGCTGAGCACGGCGAGCAGGATGACGGCGTTCATGACGCTGGGGAGGACGGTGGAGCCGACGCTCTCGACGGCGAGGACAAAGGGGCTGGCCGAGGCGGCGCCGGCAGCGCCGCCGAGCAGGCGCGGGTCGTCGTGGGCGACGAGCAGGCTGACGAGGAAGAGGGCGACGAGGTAGAAGATGGCGATGCGCCAAAAGACCTGCTTGATGGCGCTGGGCAGCGCCTTGCGCGGGTTGGCGGCCTCGGCGGCGGCGAGGCCGACGAGCTCGGTGCCGACAAAGGAGAGGGACGCCGTGATGAGGACGCTGCAGAAGCCCTTGAAGCCGCGGCTGGTCGGGCCGGGCTCGGCCCAGTACTGGCCGCCAATGTAGCCGGACTGAGGCGTGCCGCCAATGTTGACGACGATGCCGAGGAGGCTGTTGGGGGGTGTAGGTTAGCTGGTGCCGTGGGGTTGTATACCGGGTAAAGGGGGGACTTGCATGAAGCCGATAATGGCAGTTACTTTGATGATGGAAAATATAAACTCGGCCTCGCCGTAGCCCTTGATGCCAACGAGGTTGATGACGGCGATGAGGACGAGGAAAATGGTGACAAAGACGGCCTTGTTGAGACTGTCATTCCAGTACTGCATCGTCAAGGCACCGGCTATAATCTCCAGGGGCAGGCCAAACAGCGACTGAAAGGCGTAGCTAAATCAACAACAAAAAAAAAACAACTGTCAGCCTGTGGGTGCGGACCGTGGTAGACTGACGGCATAGCAACGACGAGAGAACGTACTTCCAGCCCATGGCAAAGCCCCACGAAGGATCCAGGAAGCGCGTGGAAAAGAGGGAAAAGGAGCCGGCGACGGGAAAGGCGACGGCCAGCTCGCCGAGGCTCTGCATGATGCAAAACTGGACGATGCTGATGAAGAGGTAGGCGAGCATCATGGAGGCCGGGCCGCTCTGGTAGAGGGCGATGCCCGAGGCCACAAAGAGGCCAGTGCCTGGGTGGGGGTGGAAGAGTCAGCCGAGCCAGCACCAAGACACTGGTATTGAGAATGATGCCGGAGAGAACGTACCTATAGACCCTCCTATGGCAATCATCTGCAAGTGTCGCCCTTTGAGCTCCCTCGACAGGCCCGTGGCGGCGGTCCTGGCATTGGCCACCCGCACATCATAGTGCCGCTCGCGCTCGCGCTGCATATCGGGCATGTGGTCGTGCACGCGGTAGCCTTTGTGGTCGGCCAGCTTGGCACCCGGCGCGCGCTTGAAGCTGTCCACCATGCGCTGCGCGATGCTGTTGTTGTTGTTGTTGTTGTCGTCGTCGTCGTCGTCGTAGCCGCCCGCCGCGGAGGGCAGCGGGTTGGTGGCGACGGCGTACGACGTGGTCGCGGCAAAGGGCGGCGGTGCGCCTGTACGCCGGCTCGACTCGGTCATGTCGCTCATCTCGACGATTTCAAAGTCGCGCGTCATGGTGATGCCGTGCATGGCCGGCCTGGACCTGTCGTCGGGGTCGGAGCTGGGCATGGTGGGGGGCGGGATGGTGTGACGCAGACACAAAGAGGAGATGCTGTCTGCTATGCCAATCAAGAGGTGGCTGTAGTAGGAGAATGAGTCTATTGATTGCAAGTAGAAGATGAAGAAAGCAGTTTGGATCGGGGAGTGTAACCCGAGGCGGTACGGCAAGACCAAGACGGCCGATTGGGGTGCGTATTCAAAATCGACCCGAATGAGATTGGGGCTGGGCAAGGAATAATGACCAACAGTTTTTGAAAATGAAAAGATGGAAGGAAAAAAAACGTCATACTGAAAGACGAGAATAAAGCATTGGCAGACCAAAGACAGGCACGCTGCAAGCTATCCAAGCAGCCAGATCAGCTGCCTCGCCTGCGCCGCTCTGTATGGGCGTGCGTGTTTGAGATTCCCCCAGCTTTATCGGGGTTCATCTCCACCACCATCAACATGCAGAAAATAATAATAAATAATAATAAGAAAGGCCTCGAAACCGGGGCAGTTCGAGCCAAGGGCCGTACTGACTGTTCCGCTCTGTTATACAAGCCTGCTTCATTCCGGCACTCCTGCCCAAGGAGGCGCGCGAGCAGGGTCTGATCAGCGCCTCGCTGGGAGGAGGAGAAAAGCACGGGGCAGGAGAAGGTTTCGTTTTGACCGCGTCTCACCCCCCGTCGTTGGCTGTCCACTGTCAAAAGTTTAAAAAACTAGAAACGAAATCGGGGTTTACTTTGAGCGAGCGTTTGCCCATGACTAGGATTCCTTGGCTGATTTACAAGCCGATCAGAGTAGACGGGGCCTGGAAACTGCGAGTATCAACAAGCTAGTGGATAACAAAGTACGTAGTAGAGAGAGAGACACTTGGAGAGAGGGTGTGTGGCGGGCATCAGAAATTCATTCAGCTTCCTGGAACGGCCAAGCATGGAACAAGTTCGACATTCTGGAAGGTCTCTCTTTTGGTGGCGGGCTGTGGCGGGCTGTGGCGGACTGTGGTGGCTTGCTGATGATATCCAGACACCAGACAACCACTGACAAGCCCCCCAGAAGGCTGGCGCTCGGTCCGGGTCAGGCCCTCTCGAATCCAACTCGGCCATTCTCGCCCAACTGCGGACAACCTTGGCGCGCCCATCCTCCCCACAGATTGGTAGTAGCTGTGGACTCGAGGATTGTCTTTCTGCTCCTTCTTCTCCAATCTTTACATGTGGAGGTCGACTGTGCATCAAACCAGCCAGGCTGGACGGGACACTTTGCATGAGACAATTTTTTTTTTTTTACTGGCTGGAACATGGCGTCGACCAGGGGTGCTTCCATGCGGAATTGCGTCTGCATCCACTGGTACAGAGTATCCGTAGATGAGCGTTGAATAGCCCCAGTATAGACGGGCTGCAGCGAGACATGTGCCAAAGGATGATGAAAGACTTGTAGGCTTGTAGTGGTTCACTTGAAATTACATTCATCCTCGTTCCTTGCTACCGACTCTACTACCAGACGTGGGCAATGTGAATACAAAGAGTGCATTGGTGCAAGTGCTTCAGCCTCGCTGTCCTTGAATCACTAGCCTTGTTTTAAACGAGACTGCGCTGTGGCGTTGTCGTCTTGTGTCAGTGCTGGCTCCGGGTTTATGCTGCTGCCCACGGCTTGCATAAAGACAGGGGTTTCAGGGAAACAAATCAAAGGGTATATTTCTAAATTAATCCTTATGCAGAAAAAAAAAGACAATCGCGCCATGTGAATGGCTATTATGTAGTGTTAGAAACCGCCAGAGCTAGCCACAACTGCGGCCGGAGGAGGCTTTGGCGCAGGCATATCCAGCGCTGCTATAGTGCCCCGGGAATATGACCGGTCCTGTCTGATGAGGGAATCATGGCTCGCCGTGGGACTAGGACCACGGATCCCCCCCGAGGAGTGTGACGAGTGTCGGTTCATCTTGCGCATGGATTCTCTGCGCGGACGCGGGTCCATCTCATTGAGCCACTCGTCGCTCTCCGTCCTGCGCGGCTGCTGCTGCGCCTTGGCATGCTCCAGGTCGTCCCAGGTAGCGCCCGTGGCAACGCCGTGGCCGCCGCGAGACGTGGTGCCGCTGCTGTGGTAGCCCGGACGGAACTTGGTCTTCTTGGCGCCGCTGTCGCGTAGGAAGGAGCCCAGGGCGACAATGTTGGACACGGTCGTGGCGGCGAGCAGCGTGATCGACGCCCACATGGAGCGGAATACTTGGTCGCCCTGGAGCTCGATAATCTTGGGCACCTGATACAGGGTGATGCCGACGGTCAGGAAGCCGAAGCCGAAGAGCATGACCAGCAGGACCTTGCGCTGGGTAGGGATGCGCGTGGACAGGATAATGGGCACCGGAAAGACGATGAGGATGATGTCAATGACGGCACTGGCGGCCCCCATGGTGATGAGCTGCACAAAGCCCTGCCGGCACTGGCCGCCCGGGTCGGGCGTCACTTGCCAGTATTTGGCGACGGGGCGGCATTCGGCGAGATCGGCCACGAGGACGGCAATAAAAGACACGCCGAGGGCATATCGCAGAAACATGGTGAGGTGTACATAGACTTTTTTCATGGATGCCCCGGCCAGGCGACTCAGGAATTCGAGCGTTGTGAGTTTGAGTGTCCATAACCTGAGCAAAATGTTAGCAAGGCAATTGTCGAGTTTGGAGGAAGAAAAAGACCAACGTGGCAGCATAAAAGACCCTGCCGGCAAGGACGATTCGGCTTCCCGTGACGCGATGCGAGAGCTCTGCGGCAGAGAGCGTGGTGCCGTCAAGCTGGACATTGTTGGTGCCCCAGAACAGGACGACGTGGGCGCATCCGATGCGGAGGAAGAGCGGCACGAGGGCCAGGGCGACAATCTTGTCCTCGCGAAAGAGCTTCTCGACGCGAATATACCGACCAGCGAGCCGCAGCAGAATGATGCAGGTGCAGAACAGCGTAATCCACCATGATACCAGCAAGGTAGGCTTGGCCTCGCTAAAGGGCCGCAGAGGCGGCGGATCGGAGTAGAGCATCACGGGACAAGGTGACGCACCGGATGCGAGGCAGATTGGCAAGAAGAGAAGCAAAGAATGGAAAAAGAAAAGAAAGTCAAGACATTATTCAAGGATCGAGAGCGATGTGGCTGTCCTGTCAGGAGGGGATGCCATGTGAAAAGCCAGGGTCTCAAGAACCGCGAGGATGGTGGCAACGTCAAGGCGAATATATGAGGAGTTGGAGAGAGAGAGGGAGATGACCACAAGGCACCTCTTTCAACAAATACAAGTGTCCCCTGGGAGGACTCATTTATTGGCACACACCCACCAAGTCCATGCAGGGTCACAGCCATCGCCCCAGCTCCAACCGCGGGCCGCTCGGCAAGCAGAGGCCAAGGCATCAATTCGTTACGTTGGACGTTGGCGGTAGCAGCGAGGCGATGGTAGTCCCAGATTGGGTGCTGCGCGGGGGATTGCTGTGCAATAGCTGGGGACGCCATTCACACAACACCTGCCCCCCCCCCTCTTCAGCAACGCCAAGTGTGGCAACGTGGTTTGACAGGGTTCATGACAAGAGCATCCCCCCCCCTCCCTCTCAACCACCTGCCTAGCTGGTGATGGTGCGCGGGTGAAGCGGAGGAGCAGCGCGCAGCAGGTGGCGTCTTTGGCCGCCGCTTGTTGGTTGGGGTCGCATCCCAGCCCACTCAATCCTCTCTCCTGGCGGCGCTGGACAGCCCATTAGTTTCGGGGGGCAAGGCTTTGTTGGTGGCTTGCAGGCGCCGGACTTGTTTACGAGTCGTGGGTGATTGGGCTCGGAAATTTGACTGAACAAAAAAAAATGGTTCGACGGAAAACTTTCTTGCGTGCCGCTGCGCATTCTGCTTGGGGGGTGGCACTGGCGATGGAGGGCAAACCACGGGCAAGTGTACACACAGGTTTTGTCGGAACGGCATCTCTCTCTCTGCTGGGGGCAAAAGGGGCCACGTCGCATCTCGAAACCGGCTCTCTTCTCAGCCAGACTGCCCAAGCTACCGTTCGGGGCTGGCGCATGTACGCACTGCGCAGTACGCGATGGGCATCACAACGGGGAAGCCTGTACGTGGGCTGCCGTTTCAATGTCGCCTTCAGACATGAAGAGCAACGACGACGGTACATGCCAGTAACTACAGTACCAGTAGGGCACATGGCACGCAGCCGACGACAGGATGCACAAGTCGATCTGTGTGTCTTCAAGTTCTTGCCAGTGGATTCTGCGGAGGCGGGGCCACTGAAGAAGGCACCCTGTCAGCGGGCGCCCTGTGATTGGCTTCCGTCTCCACCTTTATTCCATTGATGCATTTTACTTTTCTTTTCTTTTCTTTTTTTTTTTTTTTTTTCACTTCATCTGTCGTCTTCTTCTTCGGCTCCCCCTTTCGTCAACCCTTGACCCCTGACGAGGAAAATGGAGACGATATCGCCCCAGGGCCAAGAGTGGAAAACAGGCACCACCCTTTGCTCAGCCTGGTGGGGGTAATGATGGCGCCCTCAGTACGGATGCATGGGAGCAAGAACTGGAATTGAAACGCCGAGGTGATGAAAGAAGAAGAGACGACCCGTGGCCGCCTCCCAAGCCCCGGTCCGCGAATGATGGTGGCTTGTTGGTGGTGCGGCAGGCCATCGTCTAGACCGCCGCCGTGGATTGTCCCAGACTGGGCATGTGTTGCTACAATAAGCCCCTTGTTGTGCAAACCACGAATCACTACGGGTAGAGCCAGCTTTGACAGGCTGACATGTCCTGGCATACGCGTCTGTGCCTGCGTGTTCAATCCTCGAGTAGTGCTCCCGGACAAGGACATGCGATCCTGAAACGGGACAGGAAAATGCAAGACGAAGCGACTGGCTAATGGCCATCGCACCACCTGCAACGCAAGGCTTGCTTGGGCTCCCTCACAGGCAGGCAGGCGCTGCAGCCATTTTCCCTGCATGCACGCCACTATAATTCCAAATGGCCACGGCGTCCATCTTCCAAATAGAACCGGCCTCGCATCTTGTCTCTTTGCATCCTAAACTTTTCGTTGCAGTATTCATAAAGCGACTTGGCTTCCATCATGTCAGCACGTTTCTTTATCCGGTACCGCAACCCATGTTGTCGCTTGCTCGCTCATGCCTACTACGTACACCAACAAGCAACCCCTGCTTGCACCCCATGAAACCGCACAACTGCCCGCGCCAGCCGATTTCGCAGGCCAAGCCGTTTCCAAGCGTACCATTCATTGCATTGCATCTTCAAGTGCATCTTCAAGTTCGTCGGAAATCCGAGACGCGCGCACAAGCCAGGTTCCTTATCATTATCCCCCCCACACACCTGTGATGGCTGGTGCGTCTCCTCTTCATTATTTTCATTAGCTTCATTTCCCTCACCACTCCTTCGCCTCACACATGCACATCAACCCGAGGCACGTTTGTCCATTGTTAGTTGCCGCCCTTCAAATCTGCAGTCATGGCGCTTCCGTAAAACCCAGAGCCCCGGAGAAGCGTGTCAGCCAAGTATCGTGATTAAATCATTGCGTCTTGCATTTTCTTTTACCCGTCAAGGCTCTACTCGTACCGCTTCCCTGACATCCATCTGGTCGCTTGCACGTCATCGCCTAGTCTAGAGCTACTTCGTACTTGTGTCTTGGACAAACAAAAACTCCCCCCCAAAAAAAAAGTCTTTGAAACAAGAAAGCGTGGTAGCAAAGGCTCGAATAATTTGGTCCCAATTGCAGGTGAGCATGGTGGTATCACTCCAAAACGACCCAGAACAACGCCCCAAGCTACTGCCATGTCTCCTGCTTGGGTGTCGGTGTCTCGCCGCCGTCCTCGATTTCTCTTCCGTCAACAACGGGCGGGGCCACGTCTGTCATGTCGAGCACAATAGGCTCCTTTGGGGCCGGCGCCTTCATTTCCAGCGGTGCATCATCGACAAAGAGTTTGTCATTCTCTTCAAAGTCAAACGCTTCCGACAGATTCACCGCCAAGAACGTCTTTGGTAATTTGACCCTGCATCGCGCGGTCAGTCGCTATTTTGCATGCTGTCATTTTCATATACTTACTGCGTAAACTTGGCTCGCAAAGTCTTGATTACCTGCAGCCAGTCTTGATGCGCCGTCAGACTGCGTCTGGGGGCGCAACCGATGCAGTGTCGGCTATCGAGCTGTACATGCAGAGGGTCAAATACATGGCATCCGGGGCTGATGGTGATTCGAATGCTGTATGTGAATGCGGGCTCGTCGCCAGGTGCGCTTCCTGCAGGTGGTGCCACCTCCGACTCGTACAGCTCAAAGCAGATCTGCGAGAGGTAGTCCAGCTCAGGAATAGTGCTGCGCTGGATTCTCGTCTCAATACCACCCTCAATGATACAGTTGAGAAGTGTATAGATGTGAGATTCTTTGGTAAAGTAAAAGAAAGACTTTGCGTCATTAGAGGCCTGCATTTCTTCCAGATCATGAACAATCTCCTTCAGGAGCGGCAGTGATGTCAAAAGACCAATCTCGAGCTTCTCACTGTCTGAGATGCCATATTCTTGAGGGCAGATGAAATCGAAAAGGATTTTCGCCAGCCTATAAAGCTCCTGAAGCGGCTCGTGCCGAGGGTCAGGCTTTGCCGCGGTCTGCGAGGTGCCCTTGTACAAGCGAAAGTACTGCTCTGGCTGCGATTCGTCGTTGGATCCTCGAATACTATTGATAAAGGAGCGTCTGCGAAACAGCTTTCGAACAGAACGGTTATTCTGATCCGTCTTATCGGAATTGTCAGAGTTGGCACCCTTAGAGTCGTCGGGAGTTTTACTGTCCTTGCTTTCCTTGCCGTCTTCGCCATCCTTGGATCGCTCTTTGGAACCGTATTCCTCTTCCAACATGCCATTGGGAGGGGTGAATACCCACTCAAGAAACTGCCTGTTGTGCAACGCATCAAACTTCATGGTGTCATACAGCTCAGAAATCTTGCTCGGGTCTACTTTTTCTCCGTCGCAGAATTCGGAAAAGAGCTTCTCCCAGCGCTCACGGAAAAGCTCGGCATCCTCACCCGAGCACCATCTGGATTGGATGCTGGTTACAGCATTCGCATGTGAGAGGGCCGAAGAGATGGACGTGCTGGAGCTTTCGCCATTGAGCTTTTCCGTGCTCGGATTCGAAATAGCACCGAGAGAAGTGGCAGCGCCGCTATAAATCTTGCCGTAGTTGTACTGCATAACACGGCGGTGAAAGTTCATCAGCTGCACCACTCTTGTTTGAACCTCAGAGGGTTCGGGCATATTCTCCGGCCAGGCAAACTGCTCAGGACGTTCATTACCCTTACGCAGTAAGCCCTTGAGCTTCTTCTTGACCTTGTCCGTTTCGTCCTTGGCGGCATTGGAGTCATCCAATAAATCTTTGCGAACAGTGATAAAGTCCTCGGGTAATTCCTTCTGTCCAAGAAAAGACGCCGCCCATATCTGGGCACTTGCCGTTACACGCCTTTCTGAGCTGCTGAAGACATGCACCTCATCCAAGATGTCTCTGTTCATGAGCATGAGGTCGTTGCGCATATTTTCACCAAGCTCCTGGGCTTGATATCGAGCTGAATGGGTAGGCTCGCCGCCCCATTTAATAATGAGTTGCAGTTTGTCCAGCACCAGGCTTTCCTCAGCAGCCGTAAACTTGGACATGGTAACTCCCGAGAGCGAATCGTGCCTGCGTGGTGCCGCGCGACGAGTTCCGTCCTCACCAACGTGGTCGGAGTCTCCCTGTACTGCACTTTCCTCCTCTTCCTTGACATTCGGAAGTCCCTTGGCGGATTGATCGGACTTCTTTTTACGGAACATGGGCTTGATTTGGACTTTTGTTCCAGCCCAACTGCCTTTCTTGACGAGCACATTTCGTAGAGACTTGAGCTTTCCGCGATCCTCAACACCTTGTTCAAATGCAAAATCAACGGCTTGCATGACACTAGCCAGTGCAGCTTCGCCAATGAGTAAAACTTCTTCTTGGTGCCCTTTTAGTAGAGCAATAAATGGCTCTGTATGAAAAGTGAACTTGTATTTTTGTTTCGGAGTTCTGTCAGCATGCCGAATGACTGAGACCATTCCCTTCAGCTTCCACGAGTGCTTTGGTGGAGGAACAGCAGGAGGGTTCTCATCGATGGGAGCCTGATGCCCAGGCGTGGTGGCAGTTGTTGTAGATGTAACAGACCCAGGCGCTGAAGAAACCGCCGCCGGCGGAAGGGCCAGATCTGATGCAGGAGGTGGAAGACGAGGACTTGTTGCGGCGTTCTGAGGTCCCGAATTCAGAGCACTGTCGGAGAGGGGTAGCGTGGTACCGAGCGTCGAATGCACCGGAGTTGTATCTGCAACCTCGGGTTCGCCAATCGGAGTGGGAGCAGCTGTGTTGGCATGAGACGCAAGGGCAGCTTGGTACTCCTTCTCTTTAAGTGATGCTGTCGTCTTTGCCATGGGATCAACATCCGAGGCGGCGGGCGACGGTAGAGGCGGAGTGAGAGACACTCGTCGGAGCTTTTCCTTGATGAACATGTCCTTCAAGATACTGGCGCAATGCTCGTAGTAGTCTTCGTTGTCTTTGACAAAGCTCCAGCCATTGACATCAATGACATAGCTTTTGCCGGCAGCTCGAAGAAGATCAAATCCGCAAACGCGCTGACCAAAAGCAGTCGAGATCTTGCCTGCCACGTCTTTCTCTTCGGTGCTCAGGGCAGTGACATACCTCAGCTCCTTGCCGTGGGTGTTGCGTCGAACAATACCGTCGACGACGGGCGACTTTCGCGTCTCAGCATGGCAGAAATTGGGGCCAACTGTGTATGCTTTAACGTCTTCGGCGTTGTCAACCTGCATAAAGCTTTCATACACGTAGCTGTTCTCTGGTTCGCTGATGCAGCGAGGCGTGTCCAGGTCGGCAACAAAATCGGAGCTCTTGTTGCCAATTTTGCGAAACAATTTTCTTGCACCGCCGCCGGCGCTCTTTGGGAAATAGATGATGACGTTGTGGTCTTCTGCACTAGTTGGTTTCTCAACAAATGGTTTCCGCAATACTACTCCATCAACGCAAAGAGCGTCGCCATCCTCAGTCAACTCGACGGTTTTCGGAATCGACGTTTTTGTTGGGTCAACAGGGTCAAGAGTAACTCCAGACATCTCTTTGATATATTTGGCGACATCGGGTGTCAGCAGGCTGGGACCACCGTCGCGGCTAACCTCAAGACGTTTTGGCGTGCGAACATTGATTTTATCGAGGAGTCGTAGGCAAATACGCCTGTCCCATAGAATTTGCTGCATCGGCACGTCGTTGACGCAAAATGGCTTTCTGGCCTTGACATAAGCAATGGCCTTTTCAAGCGGAAATCCATCGGAGTAAAAGGATATTAAATAATCACTGTCTGTGGTTAGGAATCATTGTCCGAGGAGCAAATGTTGGAAATAGCTTGGTCGGTGCACGGTGAGTGACTAGCTAGGCCTGATGGGCTGACCGAGCTGTGCTGGATCGCGTAGACTTACCAAATCGGCCAATTTTCAACCTCTGGCATGCATGTCAGTATAAAGTCCCAGCGTGCCCCCATACGGTGTAAACTAACCTTCATCAAGGATGACCTTGTCACCGAATACCACGACGTCGAATTCCCGATTGGCAATGATGCGATTCAAGATATTGCGGCTCGGCTTGCTGCGCGCCTTGATGTCGAGGGCGCAGATGCCAATGACACCCCACTGCGCGGGTTTGGCTGCAAATGGAGTTGGTATTATGTTGCCCATGGATTTTCGTGGTGTACTGACCTTCTTCTCTGTAATGATGGTTACCCCTGTCACTGCTGGGACTGTGGCTGCTATTGGCAGTGCTGCCGCTGAAGCGTCGTTTTACCCTGCTGCGGGACCGGTCTGGCTGGGACCGCATTGTCTCGGCTCGCTGACTGCGTCTCATCAGGTCGAGCGGCTGCGAGTGAGGGTCTCGGGCTGTCAGCTGAGGACCTGCGGGGCCCGTGGCCTGCGAGTTGGAGGATGTCGTGACAGTGACGTTGGAGACACCGCTTTCTGACTGGCCGGAGCCGGAGCCCTTGACGGACGACATGAGACTGGCCGAGGCGGAGCGTGCAACGACTCCCTTGTCAATGCCTTGGGGAGGAGAATTTATGATGCCTCTGGCAGAAGCAAGCGAGTATATTGAATTGTTGGAAAGTCGGCGGGAATCAGACTCGGACCAAGATGACCTGAGCGTGGAAGTCAAGGCCGTGGCGAGAGTAGGGCTGGGGCTGCCTTGGTCGTCGACGGTGGCAAGATGGTTTCGCGGGGCGTCCGAGTCGTGGTCAGATCTAGACATAGGACTATCGTCTGTGGAAGTGGCAGAAGCGGTGGATTGGCGGCGACACTGTGCCAGAAGAGCTCGTGTGCTCCTTAGCTGAATTGAGCCGTGCGTGTTTGTGGGCAGGCTGGCTCTCGCGGGGTGGATGTCGGCGGTGCCTGGCTCTGCATGCCGGCTCCTGGTATTAGTGATGGAGCCAATGACAGCCGGGATAGAAACGCTGCGGGTGTGGCCACGAACGCAAGGCTTCTTCCGGTCGATTGAGACCGGCGATGCAGACGAGTCGGAGCTGTCCTTGTTGACGGAGGCAGAGGTGGAAAGCGTCGTCGAGGATGGCAGAGGCTTGGACCCGTTTACGGAGCCCGTGGTGGTAAAATTCAGAGGCTCCATGGTGAAGAGGTCCGTTTTGGGAGGTGACGCTAACGAGGCGAAAATCTGGAGCCACCGCAGGCCGCGGGCCAGACCAGCTGCCGCCAAAAACTCAATTGCTGGCCTCGGGCGACGGCCGTGAGGAGCTGCTGGCGAGTGTGCTGGTCGCCTCGTGACATGTGCAGATTGTGAAGGCAAAAACAGACCCCAGGTTAGCTTGCGACCACATCCTCAGTGTTGGCTTGCAAGCCCCGTTTGCCCTGCAGTAGTTGATGTCCGATGACCCAGGTATCCTAGGTAGGCAGGCCAGACTTGTTGGGCATCGGAAAGTGCCACCTGCAGCATCAGATGGAGCCCGGCCGAGCCGTTCAGCCCTTGGGGATCGACTCTGCGTGATGCGAGATGGGCTCGTGGATGCAGCACCACCTGCGGGGAAGCTTGGGCAGAAACGGGGACGACGGCGCTATTATAGGCCCATGGCGTTCTAGTCATAGCCTCATCGATAAGCACCTAACAAGACACGATCCGAGTTGAGGAAGCCTGAGGCAGTTCATTGCGCGCTGTGGCATTGCATGCATCAAGACTGCGGTATGAACGCCAGCATCTCTGTAAATGCTCAACGCCCACCAACATCATGGCGAAGACAAAGGTATGGCGGTGGTTAGTAGTTGGCAATTGGACGACAGCGGGCAGAGCGCCAGCCTGACCTCGCACGCGCAATTTCCATAATACAGAAGCTGAAATCGAGAAAATACCAGCCAAGCACCAATGCTATTCTTAAACATAATGTCGAGTGTCATTTACACATTTACATCTCCCATGCAATTGACCTGTCACTGCAGCCAGTCTGGGTCCTGGGATCACCAGGCCTGTAGCTACAGGCTACTTCCAGACTACTAAGGTACCTACTACCTATAAACTACCTACCTGCAGTAGAAGGTGTGCTAGGTATCTACTGCTAGGCTGGTACACAGGTGAATTTACACAGGCGTAATAACAAACTGTCTGGTGGTAACATGGCCCAAGGCGGTCTAGGCGGGGCAGGCATGGCAGAAAATGGCAATTCTCAACACCGCCAAAATTTTCTAGACGACGCTTCTGGCGCCAGCAAAAATCGGTTCGACGAGGCACGCCTTTAATTCAATACAGACTCGCACGGCACCATGGCGCAATCCACCGCAGATGGTCCGCTGGCAAAGCGCCAGAGAGTCGCTGCCCCTGTTCCGAGTTCCAAAGCGCAAACAAATGCTTCGCGCATCTTTGCTCCGTTCCGAGTATGTGCCCGTCCCATTGGGCAAACTGCTTGAGCACTTTGCTAATCGATTGGTCTCCTGCAGACTGTCGGCTTGGTCTCACCCACTAATGTGCCATTCACCTCAATCCCACTCGGCAAAACGACTTTTCAGATTACAACCTCGGTCGGCAAGGCCCTGCAAACTTATGACCTGAAGCGTGGTCTCAATCTGGTCTTCGTAACCCGACCCGAAACTCCCGCCATCATTACTGCGACTTTTGCCTGGAAAGAAAGAGTCTTTGCTGCATGGGGTGGAAGCGACGATGGACAGATCCACGGCCTCTGGGTATTTCAGCGAGGCAAAAAGGTCGACGAACTTGCCCTCCCAGATGACCTTGACGAGCCGATTCAACAGATCTTGGTCTTCGGAACCTGGCTTATTGCTTGTGCTTCGACAAGAATCGAAGTATTCAAGTCGGCCACTTTTGAGCATTATACGACCATCCACACCATGGCAGCGGCCAACGACGACAACGAGATAACCGGTGGTGTGACCATGATGCCTACTTTCTTGAATAAGATCTTTGTTGGTCGCAAGGACGGCTGGGTTGAAATTTGGAACGTGAGCACAGGAAAGCTCATTTACACCATCCTGCCGCAGTTCCCCGAGGCCGGCTCTGTTACCTGCCTCGAACCCAGTCCGGCTCTCTCTCTTCTCGCCATTGCCTATTCATCCGGGGCGCTGGTTGTGACCAATGTGCTCACCGACAAGCTAATTCTGCAAATAGAAGCCGGAAACCCAGATGCACCCATCACTTGTATCTCGTTTCGTACTGACGGTGTTGGTGCTGGTACAGATGGGCGCAAGGACGGCGTCATGGCAACTGCGACCACAGCTACCGGTGATGTCACATTCTGGGACCTCAATGGCGGTGGTCGAGTCATGAGTGTCCTCCGAAGTGCGCATAACCCTCCCACACATGATGGATCTGCTGTCCGGGGAGGTATCAGCAAAGTCGAGTTTCTGCCTGGTCAGCCAGTCATTCTTACTAGTGGTCAGGACAACTCTCTGAAATCATGGATTTTTGATGCCAGTCCGTTCTCACCCGTCCCCAGAGTTTTACACTCGCGCAGTGGGCATTCTGGGCCCGTCAACTGCCTGACATTCTTGCCGTCCGATTTCGATGGTGCTGAGGCTGGCAACAAATGGTTGCTCAGTGGTGGCCGCGATAGAAGCCTCTGGGGTTGGAGTTTGCGTCGCGACGGTCAAAGTGCGGAGCTCAGTCAAGGCAATATCCGCAAAAAGGCCAAGAAGGTTGGTATTCTTGCCACAAACGCTACCGCTCACGGAATGACTACGACTTTGGAAGACCTCAAGGCACCCGAGATCACATGCATCGCTACTTCGATAAACCGCGACGGTGGAATTGGTGCTTTGCCTGGCAAGCAGCCGATTTGGCAAAAAGGGGCGATACAGAAGAAAAGCTCCGATGCTGAAGTTAGTGGCATGACTGGCTGGGAAAGCGTGGTCACGGCACACAAAGGAGACGCGTTTGCTAGGACCTGGTTCTGGGGCCGTCGTCGAGCCGGTCGCTGGGCTCTTCCCACTGGGGACGGATCCAATGTTTCAACGGTTACTATAAGCCCTTGTGGTACCTTTGCTGTGGTTGGGTCGGAGGACGGCGGGCTGGACATGTACAATCTGCAGTCCGGCACTCATCGCCAGCGCTATCCGTCTAAATTGAGTCCCGCCCAGGCTCGTCAAGTAAGGGCTCAGCAACTGCGGCAAGGCGACGAGTCTGTGCTATCACATGCAAGAAGTGGCCAGCAGTTCCTTCCTGGTACCGGAAAACATACCAAGCCCATCACTGGCCTGGTTGTTGACTCGATGAACAAATACGTTATATCTAGCGGAATGGATGGTAAGATCAGGTTCTGGGACTTTCTCACTGGTACCCTCTTAGAACAGCTCGACTGGGCGCCAATGACTTGCCCAACACGCTGCCGCTACCATCCAGGCAGCAATCTCCTTGCCATTTCGTGTGATGATAATTCTGTCCGTGTGGTCGACATTGAAACAAAGCGGACCATCAGAGAGTTCTGGGGGCCCCAGGACACCATTACCGATCTTTGCTTCTCGACCGATGGAAGATGGGTTATAGCTGCCTCGAAAGATTGCCTTGTCCGCATCTGGGATCTCCCGACAAGCCATCTTATCGATGCTATACGTCTGACCAAGCCTTGTCATGCTATTGCCATGTCTGCAACGGGCGAATACTTGGCAGCAAGTATCGATGACGAACCGGGTGTTACACTATGGACTAATAAGGCACTATTCAAACATGTTCCCACGCGGCAAATATCCGAAAAGGAAATTGGTCTTTTGCGTGGACCTACCGTGTCTGGGGAGGGCAATGAAGGAATTCTGGAAGGTGCTTTTGAGGACGAAGAAGATGATGTCGGTACGGATCTAGTGGCCCCTACAGTTGAGCAGTTGAGTTCAGATATGACAACGCTGAGTCTTGTGCCCAAGAGCAGATGGCAAACGCTTCTGCATCTGGACCTGATCAAAGAGCGCAACAAGCCAAAGGAAGCACCAAAGGCACCAGAGAAAGCACCCTTCTTCTTGCCATCTGCTGGCAACAACCAGGCTCTCGCAGAAAAGACCCAGCAGGACGGAGAAGATGGTTCGCGGTCTCGAATCACCAAACTTGAACAGGCTCGCCTAGAGGAAGTTTTTAGCTCAAAGCTTCGAGTAGGGGCAGAGAGCGGCGATTGTGAGTTCTCAACACTTGAGGCAGCGCTTGAACTCAATGCTAACAAGCCAACAGACGAGGAGTTTATTGCCCACTTGAAAGGACTGTCGCCTTCGAGTGCCGACCTGGAATTGCGATCATTGTCTATTGGCAATGGAAGCGATGATACCAATGAGCTGTTGCACTTCATCCGCGCCTTGACCCATAGACTCAGGGCGCGACGCGACTACGAGCTTAACCAAGCTTGGATGACTGTATTTTTACGGCTTCATTTTGATCTTGTGTTGGGCAGTGCGTCCTTGTTATCCGCCCTACAAGACTGGAAGACGCAGCAGGAGCAAGAGGGTACCCGCCTGAGTGAGCTGGTCGGATATTGTGGAGGCGTTGTGACTTTTCTTAGAAGCCCGAGAACGTAGAGCGGGCCATACATAAGCAACCTACTTTTGCATATACAAATACTATTCAGACAACTTTACGGTTAGCTCTCATCCGCCGTGTACAGGTTATGAGGCGTGCTGGTGTAAGTGACAAAAAGCTGTGGAGCACATGGTTCTCGCCTGGCAGCGCTAAGCCCTTCCCAGTCGACCACTAAAGGTACCTACCTACCACGGTCCACTAGGTACTAACCTACCTAGTACCTAGTTAGGTAGTTACCTAGTGAGGTAGCGGTAGCGCCGGCGGCTTGCAGCAGCGCCCTTCGAGGGGCAGCTGCTTTTTCTTCTTGGCCTGGAAATTTTCTTAGCACATTCAGACTGACTGGCCCATCTCAAACTACATCAACACCATCCAGCGAATATGGGCAAGTTTAGAGTGAGCAACATGCCCTCCGTCCATTTCAATTGGCACAATACTAACCAACTGCGCCTCTCTCCAGGGCAAGAATCGTCGCGGCGGCGGTGGTGGTCGCGGTGGTGGTCAGGACCGCGGCAACAGCTGGCGTGACTACCCTCCTCTCAAGAAGGAGAACGAGAAGCTCGAGAATTTTTACAACACGCTGTTGCAGCTCCCTGAGGAAGAAAAGCAGCAGTTCTGGGATGCCCTCAAGCGCGAGCTCCCCAACAGCTTCCGATTTTGCGGCTCCAAAGGGTGTGTATTCCCGGACACTGGCAACATTTTTTGCGCTTCCTCGCAGAGGTTGTCGCATGCTCACAGGTGATTAATAACATGCTCAACAGACATGCGCTGGCTGTCAAGAGACTTTTGCGAACGAGATATATCCCCGAAATTATCAAGATCGAGCATCAGGATGGCCGACCCGTCGAGCCGCCCATGCCCGTTCCTTGGTACCCCGACGAGCTCGCCTGGTGGATGACTACACCCAAGAATGTCGTTCGCAAGTTCCCTCCTTTTGCCGCTTTCCAGAAATTCCTTGTTTCCGAGACCAGTGTCGGCAATATCAGCCGCCAGGAGGTTGTCTCCATGATTCCGCCCATGCTGATGGACCTCAAGCCCGGCATGACCGTTCTCGACATGTGCGCTGCGCCCGGAAGCAAGTCGGCTCAGCTGCTGGAGATGATTCATGTCGGCGAAGAATCACGCGTGCGCAAGGTTCTGCGCCAGTTTGCCCAAGAAGACGGACTGGTCCTCGGTGACGAAACCAAAGAGGAGATCGAGGCCGACCTCGAAGCCGACCCTTCTGACCAGGGGCGCGCCACCGGTCTGCTGATTGCCAACGACGCCGACTACAAGCGCGGCCACATGCTTGTCCACCAGCTCAAGCGTCTCTCTTCACCTAACCTCCTAGTTACGAATCACGATGCCACCCAGTTCCCCTCCATCAAGCTTCCGCCCTCACCAAACACGCCGAACAAGCCCAACTACTTGAAGTTTGATCGCATTCTGGCCGACGTGCCCTGCTCTGGTGACGGAACTCTTCGTAAAAACGCCAACCTGTGGAAGGACTGGCAGCCGGGTAGCGCCTTAGGCCTGCACGCCACCCAGATTCGCATCCTTGTTCGCGCTCTGCAGCTCCTCAAGGTCGGGGGCCGCGTTGTCTACTCTACCTGCAGCATGAACCCTGTCGAGAACGAATCGGTCATCGCCTCTGCTATTGAGCGATGCGGCGGTCCCGATAGCGTCGAAATTGTCGACTGCGCCGGCCAGCTTCCAGGTCTGAAGCGCGTTCCGGGTATGAAGGAGTGGAAAATTATGGACAAAGGCAACCGAATCTGGAGCAGCTGGGAGGAAGTGGAGCAATTCTCCAAGGAGAGCAACGAAGGTGTCATTCCCGGTCGTGTTGTCCAGACCATGTTCCCCAAGCGCGAGGGGTCTGACGCTTATGGCCTACCTCTGGACCGCTGCATGAGAGTCTACTCTCATCTACAAGACACTGGTGGCTTCTTCATCACGGTTCTTGAGAAGAGGACTGACTTCAAGGCAAAGAATGAGAACGAGCGCAAAGCCCACTCGACCACTGCTAATGGCGGTGACCAGGCTCCTGCTACGGAGACTGAGAAGCCAGCCGGGGCCGAGAAGCCTGCTGAGGTCGAGTCCGCAGTCAAGCTAGAGCTCGCTTCTGATACTACGGCAGCTGCTGACACGACGGCAGCTGCTGATACGACGGCAGCTGAGCCTGTTACCGAGGATGTCGAAATGGAGGACGCCAATGGTACCTCCAACAAGCGTCCTCTCGAGGAGGAGCCCGCCGATGATGAAGCGGCCAACAAGAAAGTCAAGACTGAGGCCGACTCGTCCGCTGCCGTTACGCCCGCGGCTCCCAGGCCGGACCCTACCCACAAGCAGAAGAAGCAGGGTCCCGTCGAGGAGCCATTCAAGTACCTGGACCCCTCGCACCCGACCATCGAGAACATTATCGACTTTTACAAGCTGTCACCCCGCTTCCCCACCAATCGTTACATGGTGCGCAACGAGATGGGCGAGCCTGCCAAGGCCATCTACTACACGACCGCGCTGACCCGCGACATCCTCACCGAGAACGAAGGCCGCGGGATCAAGATTATCCATGGCGGCGTCCGCATGTTTATGAAGCAGGACGCACCCTCGGCCGAGGTCTGCCGCTGGCGCATCCAGTCCGAAGGCATGCCCATCCTACAAGGCTACGTCGGTGAGCCGCGCATCATCCGCCTGCGGAACAAGGAGACGCTGCGCAAGCTGCTCATCGAAATGTTCCCCAAGATCAACGAGGACGCCTGGAAGGGCTTCGACGAGATTGGCGAGCGCGTCCGCGATGTCAGCATGGGATGCTGCGTGCTCCGCGTCGAGCCCGACGGCACCGACCCGGATTTCAGCGAGGGCATGGCCCTGCCGCTGTGGAAGAGCATCCACTCGCTGAACCTCATGCTGCCCAAGGAGGACCGCGCCGCCATGCTCCTGCGCATCTTTAATGACACGACGCCGCTGATCAATATTGCGCAGCAGCTGCAGAAGAAGAGCGAGGCGGCCAAGAAGGAGGCGGCGGAGAAGGAGCAGCAGGCGGCGCAAGGAGAAGAGGACGTCGAGGCGCTGGACAATGCTGATGTGGAGGACCTTCCTAGCCCTGAATAAAAGACGGAGGAGGGGTTTCCGCTGGCCGTTGAGATGCTCAATTCATGGTTTGGCTTACAACGGGGAACCTCCAACAAGGACAAAAGAACGGAAATGTAAAGAAATCTGGGAGTTTATTGTCATGATTTAAATGGGGATTTCTTTTTGCTTGCATTCACCTAAAAAGATCGAAATGGACAATCTGCTTGGTTCTTTGGGTTCTCTGTGTACATTCCATGCAGTTGGCTGATTGATTTACAACAAGAAGAGAATCATGGGCATTTACCATGAGGAGTCGGTGCAGCATTGGCAAACAACTCTTGCTGCCAGTGGAAAAAGTAAAACCCTTCTGAGCGAATCCAACATGTGAACAGAGAAGATGGCGCATATAGATATGTGTTCGACCCATGTCGTCAGGTTTGTTGTTATATATAATATTACAGGGTAAGTGCACAAGGCCGTGCCGGCATCTCCCTTCTTTTTACAGGTAAAAAAAAATACAAGATGACTCCTTTAGTGCTCATTGCTTAACAGGCCAACTGTCCAGCGGACAATGCGATCGACGCCCTGTCCATTGATAGCGCTGACGGGAATCGCCGCGCACTTCTTGGTCCAGGCCTCGGCCGCCTCGACGCCGCTGGGGTGCGCCTCCGTGCCGGCCGTGACGGCGTCGAGGTACGCCTTGAGCTCCGCAAAGTTGTCGCGCGTGCCGGGCTTGTCGGCCTTTGTCGCCACGACAAACCACGGCTTGCCGGCAGTGTGCATGGTGGGCGTCATGTCCTTGGCTGCTGCTGCTGTGGCATTATCCGTCGCGGCGGGAAGATTCATGAGGTTGACGGTGCCGCCGGAAAATGGATCCAGGTTGCTCGCGTCCCAGTTGATGGCGGCGCGGGCGCGCTCCTCTTCGTCGCGCATGGCCGCGTAGAGGGCGACTTCGCGCCAGAGCGCCTTGAGGGCGGCAACGGCGTTGCCCGCAGAGAGATCAACGACAAAGGCCAGGACGCCGGCGCGCTCGACGTGGCGCAAAAAGGCAATGCCAAGGCCGCGGTCGAGATGGGCGCCTTCAATGAGACCCGGGATGTCGGCGACGGTGAAGCGCGTGCGCGGGTCGCCGGGGCCGTCCTCCGGGTCAGGCGCGCTCCCGGGGGTGACGGATGGCAGAGGGCGTGCGGTTGACACAACGGGCCGCCCCGAGTACTTGTCGAGGACGACGGTGCCAATGTTGGGCTGGAGCGTGGTAAAGGCCCAGTTGCCGACGCGGGTGCGGCTGTTGGTGATGGCGCGGAGCAGCGTGCTCTTGCCGGCGTTGGGGAGGCCGACGAGCCCGACGTCGGCGAGGAGCTTGAGCTCGAGCGCGATGCGCATGGTGACGGCGTCGTCGCCCTTGGTGGCGAAGATGGGGCGGGGGTGCTCGCGCGAGCTAAAGTGCGTGTTGCCTAGGCCGCCGATGCCCCCGGTCGCGAGGAGGATGGGCTGCGGCGTGGGCCGTGACAGGTCAAGGTAGATGGGTGCCGGAGGCTGCTGGAGGAGACGGGTGCGGCGCGGCAAGCTGGGAAACTCGGTCGACCTCATGTCGTTTTTGGTCATGCCGGGGTAGAGAAGCCATTTGTGTCGCTGCGGGTCTTCAATCTCGTCCTCTTCCAACTCCTCCTCCTGCATAAGCTGATCGTGCTTTGCCATCCGGGCGTGCGAGCGGCGGCTCACGTCTTCCTCCCACTCGTCTGTCTCGGCAAGTGGATCGTCCTCATTCTCCTCCACGATGCCCTCTTGCACAAGCTGTTCCTCTCGTAGTCTCTCGAGCTTCCTCTGACGGCGCTCCTCGTCTTCGATTTCGAGCTCCCGACGCCGTCTCGCCTTCATCTCAGCGCGGTACATCTTGATACTCAAAGCTTCTTCGGCTGTGGGGTCCTGGCGTTCCAGCTCTCGGACAATGGTGCCGACTGGTACCGTAATGATGACATCGTCACCCCTGGTGCCGCTCTTTGCGCTGCCTTGACCATGCTTGCCGCGACCAGCGCGAATGAAGCGTCGTCTGGCAATCTTGTGCAAGGATGTTTCGCCGTGGGCAGCCTGAATGTAAATGTTGCCACCGGCACCGCCATCACCGCCGTTTGGAGGCCCGTCAGGCAGATAAGCCTCGCGGGAGAATGACACGCAGCCACTGCCTCCGCGGCCGGCATAGAGTGTGAGCTCGGCGCTGTCAGCGAAGCTCGGGGCTGTGTAGTCATCCGGGGCGGGATTGAGCCGTGATTCAGGGAGGTCATTGACGGTTGACACTGTGCCACCTGCGGGGTTGCTGGTGGTAGTGGTTGTGCTGCTGCTGCTTGCCCAACGGCAGCGTGAATGGCTGCCATTGACAGCTGTGGCGCGACATGACGACAGTGATACCGCGTGTGCCGAGTTGAACAAGCCTGCGGCACGGCTAGGCGTGTGCGCAGCGAGAAAGGGATACAGGAAAGGAGCGATAGACGCTGTCACGAGGGCCGTCGTAGCAGGCCCGCGACTACGACCAGCACCAACAACAGCCATTGGAGGTGAGATGAGCGGTCGGCCGGTCGAGTGAAGCTGCTAGCAAGGGAGGAGAAATACTAGTATGTCTTCGCTGAAGCCAGGTATATGCGTGCACGGCGCCGCAGCTCCAGGCGGAGCGAGAGATTGACGGGGTATGCAAGTGAGCTGGTTGGTGGTTGTCCCTTTTTTTTTTCTCGTGTCGTTGATGCATTGGTGCCCGATAAGATTAGCGGGAATAATAGGTACCTAGGTAGGTACAGTATCATGCCAGGCAAGCAAGGCAGCGCTGCGAGCAAGCCTTTTTAGCGGGGACAGATGGGGCTTCAGGGAGTGTGCAAGCGTCTTACAGTGGGAGAAGTGCTGTGGAAAGCGACGGCCTGTGACACGCCTGGGCTCTCTGCCTTTGTCCGTCACGGCTGTCCATGGTCTGTTCTGAACGACCTCGAGAGCTTCCTCTGTCACAGAAGGGCCGCCGCCACGAGCTTTCCATGTTACGCAACATCATCGAGAGACACTACCCGCCCGGCCCTTCACGCACCAACTGCACTTGGCGACCACATATAGCGTCCTCTGAAGCAATCCATTTGCTGCAGGGCCGAACTCGCTGCAAGTCATCCAGCGAGTCCGCCGACTAGTTACCTAGGTACCTACCTACCTTATAGACTGGTTCTAGGACAATCTCGATACCCAATGCTGTGCCCCCCCCGCCCTCAAGTCCAAGTCTACCCGTCCGCACCACACAATAGCTTTGTTAGCCGCCAGAAGAGCTCATGGCCATCGTGACGCTGTCGGAACCGCCAATTGGCATTCGTGTCACCCTATTCATACCCATTGAAGAGCCGGCACCCCTGTTTGTCGTCTCGCTTGTGCCACCCTACCACTGTATCAGAGGCGTATACCACCAGCGCCAGCACTCAGCACAATCATCACCATCAGCATCCATCGCGCGCCCCATGAACTCGGACGCAGCATGTCCTCGGTCGTATCTTGAACCCAGGTGGGCCGTTTCTGCGTTGGCAAGTCAGCTATCCCGCAGCCTATTCGTCCGACCTGCATGAGGCATTCCGTCTCCATCTCTTCTATCCTGTCTGCCGGCCGCCCCCAAGGGGCGAATGGCGGTATGCAGAATGGCGTGAGCTGTCTACTGTCTAGCTGCTGGGCTGGCTGGCTGGCTGGCTGGCTGGGACCGCATCCCATCGTCGCTCGCCCGTTCTCATCACGACCGGCGCTGTACACGCCGGCTCGCAGGAGAATCAGCACAGGATGCCACCATCACGTCCTCTACTCCAAACTGTCAAGCGTGTCGCCTGTGTCAGGTCCTACCTCGCATCTTTTCTGCGCTGCCCGTCGTCGTACTACACTGCACCATTGCGGCGACACCCTGGCTCACCTCGTCACTCGTCACTGACCACTTGTCAACGCCTGCAGTAGCTTTACACCTAATGTCTTCGTTTCAAGCCTCCGACGGTCTGTTATTCACAGCTACCGTCTCCACTATGCAAAGCTGCAAGCTGCAGCTCTCTTCACGGACAGCTTGGCCCAGTCCACGTCCCATCTCCGCCTTCTTATACACACATGTGCACTATAAAAACCGCATTCTAGACCGTTGCATCGCCGGCATATATATACCCAATTTCCCCACCATATGCTTCTCTATTTTAGCCTACATTCCCTTCTCCATCTTTCTTTTATTTTCTTGCACAACACCACTGTCACGGCGCCTTCCCATCACACTCCGCAGTCCCGGTCCCGCCTCGTTGCACAAGGCGTCAAGACCGATCACCAAAAGAGTGACCCCCGGCGTCAGGACGTTGAACCAGAGTTACCTTTTCGGGAAGATAGTTGTCTACTTCTGACTGTACATTTCTTGTATTTTCTCATCTTTTGCTTCCTTGTATCCAGGGCAGCTTCCTGCCTGGCAGCACAGCGCGGGGTTACGACATCGAGTCTTCTTCGAGCAGCAAGACTTTCTAGCACCTCCACTTGAACGACCTTCTACCTCCCGGATGATATTTGGCAAGGGGCAACAGAAGAAGCAAAATAAAGAAAAAAGTGCGAAAAAGGCAAAGAAGCACCAGACACAACACAAGGGGTCTAGACTGCCTATACAGTCGACAATGCCTGGCGTCGCCAAGGTTGATCCAAATTGTGCCATCTGCCGCGCGCCAGCGAGCCACGGATGCCAATGCGAGGCTCATGCTTTTGAAGTGGCCGTTGCTCAAGCGGAGGAAAGATTCTTCAAACCTACTCTGGATGATATCCGGTACGCGTTTTCCCCGTCTCCCTCCTTATCTTCAAGCTCCCAAGTTTCCCAACATACAAAAGCACACATGCACACATGCACACATACAGACATACACACATACATACACAGTCTCTCATGTATATCCTCTTACATACACCAATCCACAACCTCTGTACAAGCCTTTCCACCTGCTAACTCTCCCTCAACCACAGCGCCTGGGTCCGCCAGCGCGCCAAGGACTACATCCTCGCCTACTTCCACCTCATCTCGGAGCCGTGCAAGGACGCTTACGGGATGCACCTCGACGCCATCAAGGAGGCCCTCACGGCGCGCAAGGCCCAGCCCACGCCGGCCCTCTTTGCCCGCGCCGAGGCCGAGTACCGCCACAACATTGACCGCGCCTGGTCCCTCGCCGTCAAGCGCTACCCCGAGGTCCTTGGCTACTTCTACTCCCTCGTCCACGTCTCCCTGCCCGCCGACCGCGACGTCGCCGTCATGCACCCTCCCATGGACCGCCTCGGCGACCTCAAGCATGCCCAGCGCCGCATGCTCATGCCCCAGCACGAGGCCCCCACGCCCTCCTTTCCCATGCCGCCGCTGCCGCCGCCACCCCCGGCCGCGGCGTTTGTGCCCAACGCGGCGCAGTGGCAGACGCCGCCGCCGTCGCCGCAGCATTACTACGGGCGAAAACACCCTTGGTGAAATGATCTGGAGATGCTCTTTTCAGTAATGGCTGCTTTGCTTGCTTGATTGGGTGGTTGACAAGATGAGACTTGCAAGAAGGTGTTGAGTGTACATAGGAAACGAGGCCGGAAAGAATCATCAGACAAACCACCGAGAAGAATTACTCGTTAGCATGGAAACGGAGTTACTGTCTTGACTGGGCCAAGATTGCTAAACATGGGTGCATTAAAGAAAGGCAGGCGTCAGTTGTGTCTTGCAGGCCTTGACTGACTGGAGCTGAAAAACGTCCAACATCTGTTCACATGCAAGAGTTTTATGCCGTTTTTTCATAATTTGTAGCAAATTTCATTTTTTTTTATATTCGCTGATAATATCCTTTTGGGTCTTCCTATTCCCCGTGCCTTGTGATCCCGTCTTCTGTAAAGTTTGAAACCAAATCAAAACCGCTCCCCATGAAATTTTTGAATTTTTGCCTTCATATTTATACACAACTGAGCATCAGCTTTGGCATATAAACCAAGCACACGCCAAAGAGTAGTGATGTGAAGGAGGAAAAAGAAAGACTTTCTGAATAAGTGAAAAAAGAAAAATAGAAAACAAGGTGGAACTCGGAGGTGATGGGTAAAATATTTATGCTGAAGGTGTCGTGGACATGTATACTGGGTGACAAGGCGCAGGCGCACGTACACCCTTGCTCTTGTGCAATGGAGCTTTTGTACTAGTGATCGATGCGTCTAAGCCTCCTGCCTCTCGGAAATAGAAGCCTTGCTGAGGTCCTCGGTAACCTTGTCAGTCTTGTCGCCGTTCGTGCCCTCCTCATCAGCCTTGTCAAGCTCCTCGATTCTCTTCTTGGCAGCATCGACGTTCTGCAAAGGGTTAGTTTATTTTCCTCGTCGAGATCGTATCATGAAACAAGCTTCTCACCTTCTGGGTCTGGGCAGCTTGGTCAGCCTTCCAGCTGTTAAGCTTGGCCTGGACCTTTTCAATGACGCTAGGGACTTCCTCGGCGCTCATGGGAGGGTCAATTCCCATGACGGAGCAGTCCTCAACGACAGAGGGAGGGCAGCTGTAGCCCTTGGTGGCAGCGCTGGCGCCAGACTTTTTGCCCTTCTTGCCCTTCTTGACAGCAGAGAAGTACTCGTCCTCGCGGTCCTCCTTCTTCTGGAGAGCGGTACCCTTGAGGCCAGAGGCGTCGACGGTGCGCTGAGCCTGGGCGGTCAGGCCGCTGGCGGCCAGGAGGGGAGTCTTTTCGGCTGTCTTCTGGCTGGGGTCAAGGAAGACGAGCAAGTTGTTGGCACGGCGAATTTCCTCAAGGTAGGCAGGGTCGCTGGCCTCGGAAAGCAGGCGCTCAGCTTCGGCCTTCTTGCGTTCAAGGTGGTAACGCTTGTTCTCGGCCTCGCGGCGCTCACGGGCCTTGTCACGAGCCTCACGTTCATAAGCCATGGCTGCCTTTTTCTGGGAGTAGTAGTCGTCCTTGAGCTTGCGGATGGCGCCAAAAGTCTCCTGCTGTTCGGCGTGGAGCTTGGTGCGCTCGTCACGCAGGCTGGAGAGGCCCTTGTATGCGGTGTCCTGCTCGGCCTTGATCTGGTCAAGCTCGGCCTGGATCTTGTTATACTGCTCGGACACGGCCTTCTGCTCGGGGTCCTCCATGCTGTCCTTGATCTCCTTGATCTTGGCGCGGAGCTCGTCAATCTGCTTCTGAGAGTCGTCAAACTGGCCAAAGTTCTTGCGCACCTTGCGCAGGGAGGAGATGTCGGTGAGGGCCTTGCGCTCGTCGACGAGCTTCATGGTGCCCGAGTTGACCTGGGAATCGAGATGGGCGATCTGGCGATCGACGTCTTCGACGCTCTTGTAGGGGACCTTGGCCTTGGCGGTCTTCTGCTCAGAGATGCGGCTGCGGACCTGCTCGTCAAGACGCTTAATCTGGTCGAGCTTGGAGGTACGAGCGTTCTTGCCACCAGCCTGCTTCTGGCGGATTTCGTTGGCCTGGGCAATGAGTTCCTGCCGACGCTTCTGGATGGGGCTGGGCTGGTCCTTGTTCTTGCTGGGCATGGCAACCTCGATCTTGGCCTTGATAGCATTCTGGAGAGGGAGAGACAATGTTAGCGGTGGAAGAAGGATTGAGCGCATGCGGCCTGGCATATAAAGTCGACAGCGCACAGGGGTTGGGGATTGGGGCGTCCAGGGATTCTACAGGGTTCGCTTCGAGCATTGAACATACCAGACGGTCCATGGCAGCCTTGTGCGCCTTCTCGGCCTTCTCGAGCTCACTCTTGAAGACATTCTCGTCAGGCTTCTGCGGGCGACCGCCAGCAGGGGCGGGAGCAGAAGCGGTAGCGGTCTCGGCGGCCATTGCGTCGACAGGATGTCGTTCAGAGAGAACTTAAAGAGAGACGAGGTCCAATCCGAGGCTACGGAAGATTCCTCTTGCAGGATAACAAGAAGAAGGAGAGGAGATGAGGTGATCGTCAAATAGTGACGGTTGAAGTCGGGGGGCAGACGGGGGAAAAACGAAGCCAGTGGCCAGTTGGGCTTTAAAAAAAAAAGTGGTGAATGTGCAACACTGGTCTAGGCCCTTCCCCCACTGGTGGCAGCGGTGGCACGACACGACGATTGCTCCCCGTCCCAACTGAGAGGACGAGAAAGATCCCTGGGCGAAAAATCGCAGGCTTGAACTTGCTATTCAAAGTAGATTTATAGACAATTCCACATGTATGGTATCATCTAGAGGCACCTTGGCAGCTTCGAAAAGCGACTCGGGGTTGTCTTGTTTTACACTTTTGTGGGTGGCACAGCATTGACACTGTCGCAGCAGCCCTGGGGTGAATGGCCAAATAGTACCTAGGTACGTACAGATGTGTGCGTGTCGAGGCGACAGCCTCACCGAGTCCCGGCTCGCTGCGATGGCGGCCAAGCCCCAGGAATGGTGGGCAGGCAGGATCGGCACAGAAGCGCTGGTAAGCTGGCAGCTGGCAGCGTGGCACGCAAAAGATTTCCGATGAGCCCTGTACCTTGCCACCTGGGTGAAGTAACTGTTCAACCGGTCGCCGTTTCCTCCAGCACAGTAGACTTTCCTTCCTCTATAAGCTACAACGCACTAGGAAAAACTTATATAAAAGTAAACAAAAAGGCACTCATTTATTTAGCTATCAATTTAATATAAATCTGGTCTTTAGAGCTTTTTCTTTCTGATATGATGAGCTCATATATTAGCAAGGAAGACAGTGCCTGCTAAGCGGCGAACAGTTATTTCCACAACGGGCTTGCCTGTCTAGATACCAAGCCTAATAACGTATCAACCTGCCTGTGACCCAAAACCACTCTGCACAACAGTGGGGCCAGTAAACCAGCCAGCGAATCACATGACCCGACCGCCAGCAAATTCTCAGCGCGCGAACCTCAGAGAAAGCACAGCTGGCGATATGCGATAACAGCTTTTTTTCTGTTCTTGTCTGCAAACAATTTCTATATAACCAACAAACGTCATCCGCTGCCCGATCGACCTAGGCGACTGTACCGTCTCATTTCTCTTGAAACCCATCGTTCCTTGATTCTTCATTTTCGCACTCTTTTCCTTGTGCTCCCTCTGCTCCAACAGCCATGGACGACCTCCCCAACGATGCGCGCTCCAAGGAGGTCGTGAGGCTCTGGCGAGCATGGAAGACGGTGCATGAGATGGTTGCCGACCGGGTACGACTCCTTCTCTGGCTCCGATTTTGATGGCGCAAGCAACGCAGCTGCTGCGCCGGGTCTATAATCCACGATCGCGCAAGTAGGCTAACCGTTTGGTTCGTCTTCAGGAATACGAGCTCGCGGAAGACGAAATCAGCATTTCCCTCGATCGCTTTCACAACGAGTTCTGCAACCCCGATGGCAGTGTCAAGTACGGTCCTCAGCCTCCATCACCCAAATCCAACAAGTGTTCTAATGATGTCGCTCTAGCCGTGGCAAGCTTCAGTTTTCCGCCCGCCCATCCGACTCGATGCTGCGCAAGCACACCCCTCCCGCAACTGATGCCAACCCGGACCCCGTTCCCGACTGCGGCCCCATCTGGGTCGAGTTCCTGGCCGACAAGCAATTCGGCGTTGCCCAGATCCGCCAGTTTGCCAAGTACACCATCACCAACAACTACAAGACGGGCATCATGATTACCCACGTCGCCCTATCGCCCGCCGCCCGGAAGTCGCTCGCATCGGTTGAGAATCTCGCTAAGATTGAGTGCTTCCTCGAAGACGACCTGCTCGTCAACATTACCCACCACGAGCTCGTGCCCCGCCACGTCCTGCTCTCCCGCGAAGAAAAGATTGCCTTGCTCAAGCGCTACCGTCTCAAGGAGACGCAGCTACCACGCATTCTGGCCAAGGACCCTGTGGCGCGCTATCTGGGCCTGCGGCGCGGACAGGTGGTCAAGATTATCCGCGTGAGTGAGACGGCGGGTCGCTATGCCAGTTACAGACTCTGCGTCTGAGCGGGCCAGGGTGCATCGTGGTTCTAGCGAAATGATCAGGAAAATGTGGCAATTTGGAAAGAGGCTAGACAAGCGAGTGATTGAAAAACAGAAAAAAGAAAGAAAGAGCTCGGGATGAGAGTTGTTGGGTTGAGTCAGTGTACAGTTTGAGGAGGGCCAGGGTTTTGCAATGTTGCGGGTCGGCGTTTATACAGGGAACACATCATTTCACTTTCTTAGACATTGAATTATCTAGCGGGAATTAGCTAAACATTCAGCATGAACAAACAGGAAAAAACAAAATACACAACTTTTAACAAGACAATAGTACGAAAGGGGCTTTTTACGCGGAAAGATGTAGATACTATTGCAAGTATATTATTTGTGTGAAAACGTAATAAGTCATGGCATCGCATCCCATGTATATATATATATATATGTCTGTGTGTATATGGAAACCGACCACTGACCGTCAGAATTATTGGTATTCAAGAAAAGCCCCAGGGTATATATGCGCCGTAAAATCGAATGTATCTAAATCCAATGCAAGCGCCCAATCGACCGATCATGCAGAATTCCCTTTACCATTCCCCCATTAGTTTACAAACAAAAGAGGAAAATAATCATTATGATGTACGTCGTTGGTTTGTGTGATGGCGTCAAGTGTCTTGCACCCGTGCGTATTGTGCATCTGCATGTTCTCGCAAAGATTGCCGAAGCTCTTCGGCAAAGACTCAAGCTAATTTCTCAGACCGGTCCTGCAGCTCGTAAGTAGACTGCGGAATGGGATGAAGCTCGGTACCATTGTTCGATTTGGAGCGGCCGTTGCGCGCCGACCTGCTGTTCAGCGGGCCGAGCAAGACGCCAAGGTCTTGCAGCAGCGCCGACGATCCACGCCGCAGACCCGCCGAGCTGGCTGGCACAGTCGTTGCAGGAACACCGTGAGAAGAGCCGGGCCCAATGGTAGATGATGTGTGACTGCCGCGACGATAGCTGCCGCTGCTTGTGGCAACAGAGCCGTCCAGTAAGCCCCCGACATCGAAGAATGTCATCTTCTTGCCCCCTTGGTGGGAATCTGTCTTCAAGAGCCGGTCGTCGGGGAGAATGACATCGTCACTGCCAGTTTCGCCGCTTGTCTTGCCATTCTGGCGAGGCCACTCGCCTTTAATGTCTGCGGGTTTGGCAGCAAAGGCGTGTGTGGGAGTCTCGCGCAGCTCCGGGCCGACAGCCAAGCCGACGTCTCTGACCAGATCCTCGTCGCTGCCCCAGTGCCGGTGCAAGGCGGGCCGCCGCGGGGCGCTACCGCGGTCAAACGAGTCGGCGGCCGAGTTGCGGCGAAATTTTTGCTTCTTGAGTCCGCGGTCACGGACAAAGGAGCCCAGGACCAGGGCATTGGCAGAGGCTGTAGCAAACAAGATTTCGACCGAGGCGAGGAGCGATCGATACTGCTGGCGGCCATCGTTCCAGATAATGTGCGGGACTCGATATAGTGTAACGCAAACAATGGACAGGCTGAGGGAGAAGAGTAGGACAAGTTGAATTTTGCGCTTGAGTTGCATGTGGCTGCGCAAGAGAATGGGAATGGGAAATATGACGAGCATGAGATCGGTCAGGACGTTGCAGGTGGCCATGGTGAGGAGCTGGACGTAGCCCTGGCGGCATTGACCACCAGGATCGGGCAAAACCTGCCAGTAATGGTGAAAGGGCCGGCATTCGGCCAAGTCACTGATGACGACGGCGATAAAGGTGGCGAGCAGGGTCCATCGCAGGGCCACCATGGTGGTTTGGTAAGATCGCTGCCAGGTGATGCCTGTGATTCGACGGAGGAACTCGAGAATGGCGCATTTCAGCACCCATAGCCTGCGCATCGAGGTCAGCACACCAGGTGAGAGCGGAGGGTGTCGCAAGGGCAGCGAGCAGTGAGTGGTAAGCTTACGTAGCAGCATAAAAGAAACGGCTGAGCAGAACCAGGCCGCTGGCTATGGACTTTTGGCGCAACTGGTCGGTGGATAATACGACACCTGTGTAGTCTGCATTATTGGTGCCGTGTAGGAGAATGTAGTGGACGCAGGCCATGCGTAGGGCGAGCGGGACAATGGCGGCGGCGGCAATCTTGTCCTCGAGAAAGAGACGCTCGGTGCGAATAAAGCGGCCGGCGACGCGTAGAAAGATCATGACGGCGCAAAAAGACGTCATCCACCAGCAGACGAGAAGCGTGGGCTTGTCATGCCGAAAGGGCAGCAAGCTGGGAGGGTCCGAGTAGAGTGTCATCGTGTCGGGAAGGGACCCGCGCCCGCCGTCCCTCCGGGGAGGATGCGACGAGCGAGGTGAAGGGGTGAGGTGGGCGAGGAGAGAGGATGGTGGCCTCTGGATTGCAGTGCTGCGCAACGAGTAGGATGTCGTCGTCGTGCGGCGAAGCGGAATTGGTGCTGGTGCGGCGGCCGGGGTGTCATGGGCCTGCAGATTCAAAAAGGCGGGTGGGTATGAGACGAAAGTAGCGTTGGCGATGGTTTAAAAACGGCGGCGCACGGCTGAGACTTGAGAATCGAGCAAAACGGGCCGATGCATGGGACGATGGATATTGTCGAAGAGCGAAAGAAGAAGAAACCAAATAAACAAAGGACCTGAAGTAGGACGGTGGTGTGAGTATTCTTGCCCGTGGCGAGGTTGGGTTGGCGCGGCGCAGGTCGGAGTGACTCGTACAGCCAAGAGGTACGAAGTAAATAGTTGCTGGTAGGCAGACAGGCGGGCTGCTCGGGCGTTAAGCTGTTGCGGCTGAGAGGGCGGGCGGATTGGCAGAGGACGGCGCAGAGGCAAAACGACGGAGGCTACATCCGGGAGCGCACACGGGGCGGTGCAGGAGAGGAATAATTGGCGCGTGGCAACGACCTGCGTCGAAAGAGATTGAGTCGTCGAGGTCTGCAAGTGTGCATAAATGAGAAGGAGAGCGTTTTGCGGAGGCGGAGTCGAGAGAGGTGTAACTGGCAGTCGAGATGAGGCGAGGCGAGGCGAGGCCCCCAGCTTCCTCCAAGTTAGGTCCGTATTTAGTTTCCTGGGGGGGGGGGGGCAGTCAAGCGGGGTGGATATCAAAGACGAACGAGCGACGAGAGACGAGCGACAAGCTCCTCGAAAATCAAACGTGGAGAGTAAGGAAAAGATGGCTTGGGGAGTGGGAACAGAGGTACGCTAATCACAAGAGGTCGCGCTGCGGACAAAGGCCGTCGTGCTATCTTAGTATTATTTGTTGTCCACTGATAACAGGCTGCGCAGGCAACGAATGGGGGTGCGGCACTCGAGGTACTTCTAGGTGTCAGTCATGGCAATGCAGTGATGGGTGGCTGTACCTCGTTGATGGAGGGACTATGAGGGAGGAGGGGGCCAGGTCAGTGGTCGCCCAGGTGGGCATGCAGGATGCTACCTGACAGATCCTGCGGTGCCGCGAGAACGCCGCTCAAGCTCATGATGACGGTCTTCTTCGTCCTCTTGTCGCAGCCGTGTGTTGAGCGGGTTTGCAGGATGGACGAGCATCGACATGGCGAGTGCACACAGTTGTGGCGGCAATGATTTCAAACGCCGACAGGCTGGTGCGGTGGATTGCCCGTGGTTGGTGGCCAAGTGGAGAAAAGACCATGTCATGATTAGCGGTCCGGCGGCGCTACAGTTAGTTTGGATAGAACAATACAGGGGGGGGGGGGGGGGCAGGAGCGAGGCTTGGGCCGGCCAACAACGTCCCGACTCGACGTGCGTTGTTAGTGGATAGCTGCACTGTAGAAATATAGGTCACAGGACCCTGGCATGACCGCCGCTCGCCGCTCGCCGCCCACGAGCCTTTTCCAGCATCAGATCGGTGCAGGCTCAGCTATACACAAGTCTTTGAGACGATTGGGTCGTGCATGGCAGCAAACAGCTGATGATGATGATGCCTTTTTTCTGCAACAAACTTTAACCTTGTTTAACAAAAATCTCGGCCCAAGACAAAGCTACCACGTTGTTTTTAGCCTGCTATTTTAGCCTGCTAGTCTGCACAAAAGGGTGGGCACCTCGGGCGCTAACACTTTGACTGCAATCACTGATTCAGTGCTGCCGCAACGTTGTTGTCCTACCCCGCGTCTCCAGCAAGTACCGACACAATCGATTCGTCACCAGCATGCGTAGCCTGTCCAGCCTGGCGATACCTGGCCACTACTTGCGCTGCCCTTGCTCGTCATTCTCATTTCGATTCGTTTCCACACAGCCAGACCAACTGATAACGAAAACGGGTGCGCGGCTCGGCGAATTGGTTGCAATGGCAATTTTGCTGGTCCTCAGCCTCGCTTCCTCGATGCAATCCTTTCAGAGCCGTGTGCCCGGTTGTTTCCCTGCTTTCGCTGCATAATCAGAGAGCGCAGTCTCCAAGATATTAATCTCGTTGCCTGGAGCGGCGCGGTGCTGTGCCACGACATGATGATACAGTACGGCTCGCTTCAGCATCACTCCTTATTGGCGCGCACCAAGTCCTCCCCATCATGTCCCACCGTTTCCTGCGCTGCCGTATTCCCGTCTGCCCTGCCCAACGACCTGCCCTCTCTCCCTCTCTCCCACCCTCCCACCTCTTCGCATCCTCCTCTCTTGCCTCCTCAACCACGTACTGCCCGCGCGTCGCCACGAGTCAGCTGCGAGCCGCCCGTCTCACCTCTGACACCTCACCTACATTATCAACTAGCACTTTGACCCTCTCAGCCACAACGCGCGCGCCATTCCGCATTGACCGTACGGCACGAAGAAAAAAAAGGCGCTAGAACTAACTCAACGCCGAGCGCTGGGGTACATGGCACTACCTACCTAGTTGTTAGTTGACCATTGGCGGCCAGGTTCACTAGTTACCCCAGAGCCCAGGCCTCGGGCAACGGTTAATTTCCAGGATTGCCCCTGTTGCAGGTCATTCGCCGCTGTCGAAATGCCGGCCATAAGCACTTAAACCAAGTTTACGCAGCAAAGGCTGTAATATCTCGCTCCGTGTTACCATGAAGCCACGAGGTCACGGAACATTACAGGCGTCCTCTCCACTGTCCACGCTCCAACGGCTGACCTGTGCGCTCTGTCCGTCGCACATCCCTGTCCGGAGCTGAGGCTTACCAGTGTTGGACCGAGTACGGACTGCTGAGACTGGTAAACGATGGGTGGTCAGTCTGCGCGGGAACAGCGTCTCAGCTGAGACCTCTGCCAGTTTGCTTTGCCAAGTTTCCACTTCTCCTTTATTATTGACCATATGGCACTTTGCTTGTCTTTGCGAGACTCCATGAGCCATGATCTCCAGGCGCCCGTACTCCTCTTCAATCTGCATGTTTGTCTTGGACCGCGACCCTGGCGGGGAACTACGCCTCTGATTCACCCATCAATCTAAAAATACATGACCAATATAAGTTTATGGCTAGAGTGGGTGTTTCCTCTCGAGCCGAGACAGACGCAATTCCTCGGCGGCTTTCCATTCAGTCACCAGACGCAGCATAAAGAAATCGCCTGACCCATCCGGCCAGTCGCACTTCCCAACGGAAGTCGCTCTGTCGTCACAGATGGGTGATATTTCCACAACACTAGACCTATAGTTTTGCTTTTTCTTTTCTGTCACGGTACAGTTAAAATACCAATCCCCTTTCCAGAAGCGTACGCCGCGCCGTTATGTCCTCGCCGTCCTCGACTCTGACTACCCTATACTGCAACTATCTCTGTAACGTGCGGAAGATAAGTAGCAGTTGGATTCCTGGTTAATGCTCGCACCGAGATTAATGCCTAGTCTTTTTCCAGTTGGCGTAGCAGTACAGGAAATTGTTACAATCTCTAACCAATAGCCATACAAGTCATAGCTAGATTCCTAATTGTGTTCATATTCAGAGTAGTCCTTTTTCATCTTTTGCCAATTTGGCGTGGCTGTACACAAGTTTATGACAGTAGCCAGATAACAAAACCGTTCTATAACGGTGTATTGCAACACTTGTCCAGTACGTCTATACATACAAGCTGAAACTGCTAGGCATCTACATATTCACTGCATCGAGGCTAGTAACGCGAGCATGATTCACCATAAGCCAGCTCCGATGGAGAGAATCAGCACCCCAGTTGCTAAGGTTTGTTACCAATTCCTCGACATCCTTGAAACCACATCTCCGATATAGCTGATGGCCCTCGTCGCTCGACTCGAGCCAGACGGATAGTCCCATAGTCTCATCATCCTGTATGCAGCGCTTCGCAAGCAGCAAGCCCGCACCGCGGCGCTGGTGTCTTGGGTCTGTGTGGATGCTTTGGAGATCTACAATCGTCAGTGCGACACTGGTAGACATGTCCTACAGATTACTTACGAATATGGGGAGAATTTCCGACATGTGCCCTTTGCTTCTTTTCCATCGCATCGAATGCCAGAGCGCATGCCTCGAAATTGCTTCCCGGCCGGAACCTGTCCGGGTCGTCATCATCGAACTCATCCCTCGTACCTGTCGGCCGCTCAACCTTCCATTGACCAAATGCAATCATTTCACAAGATCAGTCGTCTAGAACAGCATCAGTGTCGGCAACCTTGAAGGCGCGGCATTTTCCACCCTGACGGCCACTCTCTTCAATCTCGCTGGCCAGATGTCGTGTCAGAGCTTGTAGGGAATCGCTCGTCGGGCGCCTGCGGGAAAAAGACATGATCGAACGGGCTTGTCTCGCTGGCAGCTTTTTTGATTGCGCACGCCGTCGCGGCGTCCTCGGGAAGAGCTGGCTGAACCTGCAGCGGCATATTGTACCACTATTACAGTGCTCGTGTCTCCGGACAAGCCGGAAAATAGCTACACATGGCAGCACTATTCTGGCGACAAAAGTATTGACAGACCGTTGAACGAACTAGCAGCCCTTGTGAGTAATACGGGTACTGCTTTCTCACTCAAATCCATGATACACTGGTATCCGTAACTCTTGGCGATGACGGTCAACGTCAATTGGAATATTTGCAGCCGCCGGATGGAAACTCGGCTGCCTGAGCCGGGTTCTTGAGGCCGCGGTCCGGAGAACATGCAAACGCGCAAGCCATGACGTAAAGTCCCCAAAACACGTCAAACGCTCATGCACGTTGACCCTGCATACCAGCCAGCGGACACCACGCGACGGATGGATGCCCGAAGGATTCTTTGGTCTTTGAGCTGCTATGCACGTTGACCTCGCATCACACAAAGTGGCGGCCACGGCAAAGAATAGGATGTTGGGCACGTAAACGCGAGCACATCACAGGCCTCATTTTCAAATGGCCCAGCACTAGACGCAAACAGGCCGGCACCGCTACCCGATGATGAATAGGGCAATGTCAGTGGCTGGAATGCATCCTTGGCCGCCCAGGAACTTGTCAACCTGCCACCACCCGGCCAGCCTAGTTGACCGTCCATGTGTCGTCCCCTGCGGAAAACGACTGCGTTGCTCCCTGGCGACGCGACCGCCAGCAGAGCACCACTCCATTTTGGCTATGGACAGCCAAGTGAAGAAGGCGTCATTCCCTCGTGGGTTTGCACATCCAACGGTAGCGCCGTGCCGCAACAAAAGCTACGCACTCTTCACGTTTCCCTTGGCAATAGCTCAACCTATTCACCACTCATGCCCATCAGCTGGCACAACCAAACAAACACGACCTCCAAGAAATACACAATGGGAGCGCAAAAGTTCCCAGCAAACAAGGCTCCCCAGTGGCAGATATGATTACCGGTCGGGCTGAGCATTCATCTGTATGGCTAGTCTATGTGGTGTTAGCTGGTTATGTTAGGGGTCGATTTTGTGCCACCTGGAAATACTAGTTGTGAGAAGCGGTAGGCACACATTAATCCACAACGTATTCCTTCTTCTATATATAGACTCGTGCTATAGGATTCTTTAGATTCATATCCACTTGAGTCTTTCTAGTTGCCTTCCTCTCCCTGGACTATACTAGCTGGAGCTTCTCACCCAGGGCCTTGACGCTGCTCTTGTCCGCCTTGCCCCAATCCACGCCCAACAACGCATCCGCCACGTCGCCATTTTCCTGACCGCCCGCCAGCATCCAGAGCTCGTCCACCACCGCCATACGTACCCGCGGCCATGGGTGAAACATGAGCGCGCCCAGCCTCTTCCTCGCCTCGGCCGGCCCCTGCTTCGCATCCAAGCCCGCCACACAGCCATAGACCCTGACACACGCGAGCAGCTTGCGCACGCTGCCCGTTTTGTACCCGACCCTTTGCGTCTGCAGACAGAGAGTCCGCAGATTGATCGTCTCGGGTCCGCAGTGCTGCAAGAGCCCCGTGTGGAAGAGGTAGGCAATCACTTCGAGCGTCGGGATGACGACGCGATCCTCGGACTGGTATGCCGCCAGGTTGTGGAGGAGCGCGCCGCAGACCTGCTGCAGGTTCGCGGGAGCGTCCTGGCAAAACGTGGTGAGGGCGGCGCGGCTCGTGATAACGAGCTCTTCCTGACCGGTGTCGGCCGAGGTGACGAGGCCGGCCATGAGCTGCGATGTCCAAGCGACAGGGTCGGCTCTAGCGGTGGCGGCGACGGACGCGTGCAGATTGCCGTAGGAGAAGAGTTCGAGGAGCGTCGTAAAGTACTGTTTTGACGAGGTGGACAGCTCGTTGAGGTTTGTCTCGCTGTAATGGCAAAGATTAGCCAAGTATATTGGGAATTTTCAGGGTATTCTGCATCGTGTACCTCTTTTGTATGACGAGCGATAACGCCAACTGCGCTTCTGGCCGGACCTTGTCCAGCTTCTCAACTGACAGTCGCAGGGTCCTGTAAAGCAGCTTTTGTACCGACTGCACCAGCCACTCCTCCTCGCCCTTCGCATCATCGATGCGCGCCCACAGCACCTGAATCGCTTTGAGCGCCTGCACACGCACTTGCGAGCCAATGTCTCCGCGAGCGTTTGTCGTGTAGTCATTCAGGCCATCCACAAGAAGGGGCAGGAAAGCAAGCGGCTTCTTGCATAAGACACGAGCGCGAATAAGGCTCTGCAAGAGAGACACGCGCGTTTCTACCTGCCGGTCGGCGATCCAACGGGCGATAAAAGCTTCGCTCACCACATCATCCCATTCACCATGTTGAGAAGTGGCTTCGGCCAGTGGCTGCGCCATGGCCAGCACGTAAAAGAAGCCCTGGCCGATGATGGCAGCGCGGCTCGCAGGACGATACTGAACGAGTTTGGCCCACTCGAGCAGAAGCCTGGCGCGATTCTCGTCTGTAGAAATCACAAGTAGAAGTAGAGCTGCCGTAGATGCAGCCTCGATAGTTTCTGTCTCAGTAAAGTCGAGCCATGGAGCCACGACGTTTGAAAGTTTCTCCGCAAGTCTTGTCACGGTGGGACTCTGGGGTTCCTTCTCACGGATTACTCTGAGGAACTTGACATACGTGTCGGGACGTGTGGGGGACAGAAACTGTGCTCCAGGCTCAAGGTCTTCGCCTGACACCTGGTAGCCTGTCAATCTTTGCAAGAGAGGGACAGTAGACACTGCGAGTCGGCTTGCTGCCTCTGCGATGAGCTCTGGCCGCCTATAAGTTGTATCATGGCAGTCTTGCAGGATGTTACAGACTTCTGTGACTCCAATTGTTTCCATTCCAACACATGACGGCTCGAACGCTGGGAACTGATCAAGAAGCGAGGACAAGCACAGCAGCAAGCCGTGACGCTCTTCCACTTTTCTTGTCGCCAATCCCTCGAGCCTAACCCGCACGAGATCAAACGACTCTCGGAAGCGGTCAGATTCCACTGCCGCGTGTTTTCGCATAATCGTAGTGAGAACACCAAAGGCGACACCAGAGTCTCTCCGAGACGGCGCATCCATGTCGCCGACGCCGCGCCAGCCTAGAATGCCATGGAGGAGAGAATCGCCATACTGGCGTGCAAGCCGTGTCGCGTTTGAAGCCACCTGCTGAATTGCCCTCGAGCGTCTAGCAACAGCATGGTAGTCTACCTTTTGCACGATAGAGATGCCCTGCTCGATGGTGTCTGGGTGGCGACCGATGAGCTCCTGCAGAGCGGCCGAGGAACCGCGACGGATGTTCCCAAATGGGTCGAGGCAGGCTGCAGTGACCAGCTCGGTCGCCAGGACTTGGAGGATGGAGCTCTCTGACGGATGCGCCTTGGCGGCGAATACAGACTCGACTGGGACGGCGAGTAGTTCCGCTGTGGTGTAGCGACGGGCTATCGCCCAGACTCCAAAGCACGCCGCGTCGCGAACATTGGAGCCGACACTAGTGCCGGCCAAAGATCGCTGCTCAAAAGACAGACCCAGCAGCAAGGCGTGTATGATGTCAGACAGCTGCTTCGCGGGTGGTGAGCGCCGATAGAGAAGATGCGAGAGGGTGAGCACGAGGCCGTGCCACTCCAAGTGGTTGACTGCTGCCAAGTCTCGTACAGGTCGTGCGCCCCTTTTGATCTCTTCCTTGTTCCAGAGCACATTGCGGTTGAGCGTCTCGAGCACAGCTTCAACGACCTGAGACGCCATGTCAGGGTCCAGCTTGAGAGTAATGACGCTCAGAGACTTGCTTGCCGACATGCGCACAGGCGTGTCATTGTCGGACAGGCTTTCCAGCAGGTATCCAATAGCCGTCTCAGTGACCTCCATGCTCTGCATGTCCTGGTTGCTCTTGCGAAGATATGTAACCACGACTAATCGAATCACCTTGATAATCATCTTTCGCGCCAGCGCCAGCGCATTGACAGCCTTGGACACATCAGTATCATTAAACGTAAGAGCATGCACGGCAGTAAAGATGGAAGAAAGATGCGCGTTCAAGTCGGATGTTTCAGATGACAGTCGCAGAATTCCTGCGAGGAACGACAGGACACCCAGGTAAAAATATGACGGGCGCGGCTCGGTGCCCTTGCGCGGATGGAGCGAGGTAATGGCCCAGCTAACCAGGCTGCTCAGTACGCCGAGCGCCTGCATGTCCTTGCGCATCGCCATTCTCACAAGCAGCGCCTTGGCTGCGTCGCGCTCCTTGCTCGCCGCGGCGAGGTACTTGATGGCCAGCGGCAGAATGCGCAGCGTGATGCCGGGCAGCTTCTCCCGCAGCTGCAGCCCATCAATCCTGGGCACCGCACTCTCCTCGAATTCGACCGAGGAAATGGTGGCCAGGTCAAACGGTGCAAAGAGCAGATGCGACAGCCACAGCAGCACAATGTACCTCTGCTCCCACGCCCAGAACAACAGGTCGCTAGAGTCAAGGGCGGCTGCCGCTGCTGCTTGCAGTTCTGCCTCTTCCACGGAAGAGAGCAGCAGCTCGAGATATTTGGCCTCGGCATTCAGGAACCGCACAATGACCTTTTCGCCACGCACCTTGCAAAACGTGTAGAGAATCTTGGCAATGGCGAAAGAGACTGGGACTAGAGCCTTGGACTTGGCGCTGCCGTCGCGCTTCGCGACACCGCGGCGTCGCGTGGTCAGATCCTCGAGGTACGACTGGGCGAGAAACGGGATCCATTTCGGGAGATGGGGATCAAGCAGCTGAGGAAGCTCTTGGAAGTGGTCAATTGCCTGGGGGGAGACGAAATTAGCCGACAACCAAGAAGCTCAAGACCTGGTTTCAGAGATGCTCACATCGCATGTTGCCGCAAATGCCTCTCGGGCTCGAACAAAGGATCTTACTCTTGTGCCGCCACTACCGTCGGGCTTGCGGAGATGTGTGATGAGGGCCTTGTCGAGGTCCGCAAGGAGATCAGTCGAGATCTTCTGGAGCTTATTGTCCAGGTCCTCATCCGCCGCATTCATCATGAAAAGTCTCACTTGAGGGGCATGAAAACAAAATCAGGAGAACGGGTAGCCTAGTCTTTGGCCCTGATTCGAGGTAGGAACCCGGCGGGACTTCCAGGGCAACGCGGTGAGCAAACAGGCAGCAGAATTAGCGAGCCCTGTACAGAACGACGGCTCCAAAGCTCAAATACCGCAGCCTGGGGAGAGAGCGCCCCTATAACAGAAGTTTTCGCTACTTATTGAGCCACAGACGCGGTTTCTGCGACTTGGGTTCGAAATTTATGTGTGACCGATTGCTCCCCGTGGTGTTGAGGCAACTTCATGTCTATGGAGGCCATGATCCACTTTACGTGCTGGCGGGATGCAGGGTAGCCAAGAGCCATGACATGAGAACCGTCCAAAGCCAGTCGTCTCGGTGCCAAGTCCGAAATTTTCTATTCTTCTTCAACTTGGAAGCTTTAGGCAATAATTCCACCATGGATACATTCAAGGTCCGGCAATTAAGTACTGGCTCTGATTATTCGTGTCTGCATGAGCCCAGTCTCGTAGAGTGCCACCACGGCTCCAAGAATACGAAGAACACGGTTGAGTAAGGAGATAATAGTAAGTATTTACGTAGCATATCTAAATAAATACAATCCAAGGTAGACCGGGTCGAATATTCCCACCCCAAGTTACGCTACAGCAATTGCCGCAACCAATGCGTCCAGAGCGCTGCTTTGTGATGGGCTCGTAGCGTTGTAGTATGGGCCCGCCCATGCCACACCAAGCTTATTAGAGCTGGTCTCGCGATCATTCTTCCAAACAGATTGGGCATTGGTGAGAATGAAAGATCGGAATTGCGAGTCGGGCGCAGCCTGATGTAGGTAGCCCAAGTTGCGGATGAAGACTCCCTTGAATTGCTGCCCGTCCTGACCGCAGCGACCAGGTTGGTATTCACAACCTCCACTTTCCTCAAGCACGCCGTCTTTATTGGAGAGCTTGCCAATCGCCGCCTTTGCAATCTTGGATGCTTCGTCAAGAAGGCTCTTGTCGCCGGTAGCACGCGACAGTTCGACGAGGCCGCCGAGGATGACGCCTTGGTTGTACGTCCATGTCGCCTGGCCATTGTTTTTACAATTACCATCCAGGCCGTCGTTGATTAGATTCTCTGAATTAATCATGCCGCTATTGGAAAACCAGGTCCACTGATCTTTGGCTGTCTTTAGGTAACTCGAATCGCCCGGGATGCGGTTTGCGAGTGATGCGGCGACGGAGAGATAAAGTTCGTTTGCAATAGCATTGACGTATTCCCGATCCTTGCTCCAGTAGATTCCGCCGTTGCAGGGGCCACCAAGACCAGTCTTCATATCCTCGAATACGGTGACGGCCGCATTCAAGTACTTGCTGTTGTATGTAACGTCATAGGCGCGGATGAGGGCAAGGGCCCACCAGCCCTCGTCGTCGTAAAAGTCGTTGAGGAAGTTTTTGAATCCTCGTCTGGCAAGTGACCCGTCCCGCTTCGTACCACAGACACCAGTACCGTTGATGCAGTAGTGAGATTCCACCATGCCGCCATTGTCAAGGTTCAGAAACTTTGCAGTCTGGACGTCAACATGCTGAGCCTGGTTGAAAGTGTGTTCAATGATACCGTAGGGGTTGATGGGTAGCGAAAAGACAGGGCTGAGCCTGGCAAAGTCGCCGATTGTGGTGAGGGCATTGCCGCTGTTCCACCAAAGCTCGCCCCATAGACCAGTTTTGCGGCTGTACCAGTTCTGGTTGAGACTCTTTACACCGTCCCTGGTATTGGGGCCATATGTAAAGGAGCCAGGAATTGAGTTGGCAGAGTCAGCTGTAGCCGTTGAAGAGGACGCTGCAGGCGCGGCAGACGCATGCGCTGCAAGAATCAGGAGGAGGCCCGTGGCTAAAGATGAGGAGGAAGGCATCGTGAGGCCGATTGCGACACGGAACGGTAGCACAAGACTCCAAAAAATTGCAGTGTACCTAGAGACGGGTTATATATAGACAAAGAGCCGGACTTGTGACGCAGGGAGATGTAAGTGGGCGTGTGAGACAGAGGGAGGATCCTCACGGAGCACATGAAGATGGACGCACGCTTGTGCATCACATTTTCATAGCTCCTTGGTGCTTGACTCATTGGTGCCCAAAGCTGCGAGTGGAGTTAAAGGTCAATCTCTTTTATGGAGTGACGGATCTCAGTGATGGACGGGAAAGAGCAGTCGGCTGACTCGAGACCTAGTCAATTGGTGCCAGGCTCTTGGTGCATGAGAGCGTCACCGGATGGGCAACGAGTGTGGAGTGCATGATCAAGTGGTCTTTGCCTGCATGTAGGCGACGAGACGACGCAGCGCAACTACCGTGCAACGCCCGCTAGGAAGCCAAGAGAGGCAAGCCAGGCTGATTGTGGCATGGCGAAAAAGAGAAGGTGGGATGTGCGCATGAGCTAAACATTAATCGCTAGCCCGGGCCAGTATGCCCACAGGGCCACAGGTGGGAAAGATATATCCGGAACCACTGATGTCTTGGGCGCAAAGCTCCCGAGCAACAAGGAGCCGGTGTCTTGGTGGGCAGGCAGGGCTGAGATGTTGACGTCCTCGGTTTGCACTTCTTGGCATCCTGCTGCTCCATCAAGAGCTATTGCTTCCGGGCCTTGGGCAACAAGGAGCGAGGGCCGCTGGAAGGTGCGTTGGCACTTGATGTCGGTCTGCGCATGGCTCATGGCGATAGGTACTTTGTAGAGTGGCATGCAATGCAACGCAGCGGCGCATTGTAGTGTGTATGCTGTGTGTGTGACTGGCACCATTGCAGGCGGCTTGACCAACTCGAGCAAACGTCTTCTGGTGGGCGCTGAGCCGGGGGCGTGCTGCCACTGAAGCAGAGCATTCGTGATTTTACCAGTGCGTGCCATGGCCAAGGGCAGTGCATTGCGATTGCCAGTGGGGACTGAGGCACAAAGACCAAAATATCAATTTGGACAGGCGATGTGGTGGGAGCCTGAATTTGTCCGATGCGTGAAGCTACCATCAAAGGCACGACGGTCATGTGCCATCCCATCCCATCCCATCCTGTGCGCAGTCACCACGCCGTTTGCTTCCGCCCACTTAGCCCACCAGCCGGCCGCCGACGCCTCCAAGTCATCAAGGGCGACCCCCGCCATCAAAAGACAAAACAATGCGTTTTTAAATTACGATGATGATCCCAAGATTCCTACTCCGCTTGTCTCACTACTTACTGTTATTTACGGCTCGCGGCCAGGTTACACCCACGCAAGTAAGCATGTCGCGGTAAAAGGTGGCACTCCGCCAATCTATACGCTCCGCCTATACCGTTCGAGACTTGTGTCTGTCCGCCCACGATCAAAGGAACTCAAACCCTGCCTCCAGTATCGCGAGCCCAAATCTCTACCCTGTCGCCTGATGCAGCTCTGCGATGCTTGATTAACAGTTACTCGAGAAGCAAAGCACAGCCGTAGAAGTACTTGCCCTGGCATCAGAGGCGGATGCAAAACTTGCTGCGGCTGTTGAGCTGTCACGCCAAAAAAAAAGGGGAAAAGCAGCCTGAGCTTGATCGACGCCTATTGAGTGGCCATCAATCGTGATCGGCATAGGAAGCATGTCCGCTCAACTCTTTACGACAAAGGATGACGGCAACAAGAAGCACCGTCAATGTTGCAACACATCCAAACCATACCACTACTCAGTCCCTGCTGTACTGGTACACTCAATAACCGAATATCATTTCTGCCACGCGCGAGTGGCCGCCAACGAGAGAGCTTTATGTCCACAGGCGACCGGGTTCCCCGCTAATAGGCCTCTTACTATCAACAACACCGAATTGCCAATTGTTGTGCAAGTTCTCATCCGCCTCACCACCAGGAGATGCATGATCTGGTTGGCGTGGGTCGTTCAGATCTGGCGCTAGCCTTACCGGTCGAGGGACGGTGGCCACATCACCAAACCATCCCAACGCCACGATCCGTGATTCTGGCTGATTCAGCGGCCCCAGTACAGCTGTTGGCGACACATATATGAAGAAGATGAGTACAGTGCTTCAATCATCAGTACTCAGTACTTCTAGTGGTCTTGAAGCAGTGCATCGCCTCCACGTTTCTTCACAGGCCTGGTGTCAACTGTCAAGTGCCGGGCCATGACGCGTCCCTCATGGCACAGCGCCAACTCCACTTGGCTCCAGCCACATTTCGAAGTGGCTGGCGAACAGGGCGTTCATCCTTCGTTGCTTCAGGAGTTTCGTTCAGAAGCGGCCTGGGCTTCATCGCAACAAATACGCACCTTCGCAGCTTCTTTAGACTGTTCGATTACGGACATGCAACATATGTATGAACATGTTTTGCTGATCGACACTCGGCAATTTGCCGACTCGAAATGCCTCCGTGGCCACGGGCTAGTGAGCCTGCGCTAATAACGTCAGGTATATTCAAGGCTGTTGTCGTGGACCCTGCTGCGCCTCCTGAAGCTCGCCAATACCGTATACGGTCGCAGTGCTGGCTTGGCGCAGTCCTTCCCCCTGGAAATTGCTCGTATTTTCCGCCACAGGTAGTCAGGTACACATGCTTTGTTTCAATGGCCTGCGCGAATTGGAGAAAAATACAACGAGCGCTATAGGACATCTTGGCAGGTAACGGGGCGGTCCTCTTCCCCATAACTTACGATCTGCAATCAAGAGCTCGCTCAGCTTTGAGCAACTATTTATTCATCAGGTAGCTATGTCAAAGAGCTGGAGAGAAAGGTCGGCCACACCTCGCAGGCAGTACATGCGCTTTCCTAACAAACTCTGAGCCATCCGCACCAAAGAGACGCCCTCCCCTCCAGAAAATCTAGTGGCTTGTGCAAGCCTTGGTGGCTACTGCAGGCAATGAGGCCTCTGCCTTTGGCCCATCCCAACTAGCGGCCATTTCGGCCCCAGCCGGACACGCACGCCAGCAATATGATGACGGTGATAGGCTCGTCGCCGGCCCCCCGGTGAAATAACATGCCTCCCTCGCAGCCTTGTGTGACGCAAAATTGCAATATTCGCCAAAAGGGGGCAAAGACTGCATGACCTAACTTAGCACACTGACGGCCTGATCCCGTAGCCTAAGAGGCTTAACTTCCCAATGGTCAATTAAAGATGTTTATCCGGATCTCGACCATTCCCCTCCATACATTTTACCGCTTGACAAGCGCTCCGTCAACTCGACCACGGCAGTGAACCCCCGTACATCATGGCTCTGTCGCTGAGGGCACTGCCCTCCAAACAACCCTACAGGACACTAGTCTACCTCCTCGCCTTTGTCAGTGTTTTTTTCGTCTTGTCGAGGCTGTACCTGTCCAACGACGAGGACTTGCTCGCCCTCGGCACCATCCAGGACTCGCCTGAGATACACCAACTCTGCACCGCCCATGGCTTCACTGCCTATCCCGCGACGGCCTCGGGCTCCCGTCGCAAGATTTACGACCTCACCATGATCAACACCGAACTCGACTGGCTCGAAATCCGCCTCGATGCCCTCTACGACGAGGTGGACGTCTTCATCATTGTCGAGTCGCCCAAGACGTTCCACGGCCACGCGAAGCCAATGGTTGCCAAGGACAACTGGGACCGCTTCGCCAAGTACCACGACAAGATGCTCTACCACGAGCTCGAGTTCCCGAGCAGCTTCCACCCGCACCGCACGTGGGATTTCGAGTTTCTCCAGCGCGACGCCAGCTACGAGCAAGTCTTTCCCAAGCTCACGGGCGACCGCGCGCCGCGCCTCGGCGACGTGCTCGTCGTCGCCGACGTCGACGAGATTCCGCGCCCCGACACGCTGCGCACGCTGCGCGCCTGCCACTTCCCCCGGCGCCTCACGCTCGCCTCGCGCTTCTACTACTACTCGTTTCAGTTTCAGAGCGTCGGCCCCGAGTGGCACCACCCGCAGGCCACCTTTTACGACGGCCCCCGGACGCTCACCCCCAACAACCTGCGCGCCGGCGCCGGCGGCAACTTTGTCTCGCGGTGGCGCGAGTCGGGCCGCTACGCCAACTCGAGCTGGCACTGCAGCAGCTGCTTCGACTCGATGGCGCTCTTCCTCAACAAAATGGCCAGCTTCTCCCACAAGTGGATGAACGCCGCCGAGTACCGCGACCCGGACCGCATCGCCCACGCCGTCCGCGAGGGCCTCGACATTTGGGGCCGCAAGTCGTCGACGTTTGAGCGGCTCAACAACAACCAGGACCTGCCCCCGCTCGTGAGAGACGACCCGCGGTACGGCTACTTGAAGGATCGGAGCGGCGAGTCGGCTGGCATGAAGGACTATCCATGACAAGAACTGTGATTCGTCATGCACAAGAGGATGGGGTGAGGGTGGGCGTTGAATTTAAGCACAGAGCGCAAAAAGGATTTTTGGGCGTTTGAGATTTTTTTGTTTCGTGTGAAGAAGTACATGTGCTACTTGATACCGGCATAGAGCGGCTCAAACTGGATACACGTATACGGCGTTGAATGAATTTACTTCACGTAACATAATACCATACTCTAATTCGAATACTTCTCTTCAAGCCGTCGTTGCTTCCAAGAGGTTCAGTATCGTCCTCGTCTTGCACAATTTTCAGCTTACAAGCACACAGCTCAGGTCTGGACGAACGGCTATCAAAATTTTCAGGCTGCCGAGCCTGTTTACTGTTTTTCAGTAACGAAAATGTGGAAATTCATTGTGGTATAGATGATGATGACTGACTGATTGAAAAGAACAAGAAAAACACTGGTATCGAGCGAGCCGAACATACATATACGCTTCTAAAAAACAAAGAATTACTCATGCCAAGAGTAGGATCAAAAATGGGCAAGAAAAACCCAAATGCCAAACCATAGCACACTGCGATGCAACCATCGTCGCGTAATTAACCATGTGCGGAGAAAGAAGAAAGAACGAAAAAAAAAAGTTTGGGGAGCGACTTTTGAGAATTAAAAGTTTTCAGTCCAGGTAAGTTTACAAACCCAGACCCATCGTATCTCCGCTCCCGTACTTTGATTGTCATGATCGACTAGACGCAATGCTCGGTGGCCCTTGTGTCTTGCGGACGGAGAAGCGCGGAAGAATAGATGACGACTTGTTCTTCTCGCTGCTCAAGCTGCTCGCTCTCTGCGAGTTGACAGCCGAGAGCTCTTGTACCGTGTTGGTGTCGAGGAAAGCCTGGGGAAAGATGCCCCATTTGCCCTTGGTGTTTGTGCCTGACCAGCACCAGTGCTCAGGATATACCCCTGTTGGCGCGCGTGTAGGTCAATAATGTGTCTCCCACGTTTTTTTGGGCAGGACATGTGTATCCACTTACAGCTAATGTTTGTAATGATTTCATCCTTGTCAAACTTGAGCCACTCCGTCTTATCCTTATCCTTGTGGGAAAACTTCCATCTTGACTTGGCTCTAATATGGCTCGTTCCGTCCATTTTGATATCGCGCGATGGAGGAGGATCTAGCCTCAACGCCTCCAAGGGTACAGAGGCGTGCACGCCGTCATACCAGCCCATACACCACTCTCCATTGTACTTGGATGGCCATGACAGACCAGTAACCTTGGAGCCAACCACAAGCTCGAGAGCCGGTGTACGGTCTGCTAGTAGTCTCTGACCGTACATCCTGCGCGCAGGTTCTTTGGCAACACCCGTGGGCATCATGGCTGTCTCTTGCTCATGCTCCAGCGCAGGGTGCGGCACTGGTGGCCTTGTGAAGTGCAAGTCATAATCGTTGCGGTATTGGTCAGGCACGTCTGGTCCATCAATGACAACTATGCCGGGAATATCGGGCAGCGGCCTAGAGTGGCGTGCGAGGTGGTTAAGCAATGACTTGACATTGAAGAAAACGGTGGCATCGCTGGGGTCGATGGTGCGTCCTAAGCGGATGCAAAATATACAGCCGTATAAGATGTCATCTGGACGTTTGGTTTGAACATGACTCTTCTGAAGAAAGCGCAGGCGGTATCCAACATTACTTTGTCGCAAGTTGCCGCAGTTTTGTTTGCCCAAGTCGTTTTCAATATCTTGAAAAGACAACTCAAAGACACAACCAGTACAGCGCGCGACGGTTGCTGTTCCAGTGAAACCAACAGGCTTTCGTGTCTTCTTTACACCTAGGCCGCCCATGATGACTTCCTCCGCCCCTTGGCAAAAGCCTTTGCATAGGTAAAATGAGGAATTGTTTCCTATTGAGCAGTCCTTTTGGGACCGAGCTAGCGCTGGCTCTGATGCTCGACTATCAGACTCCACCACGATGAGGCCGTCATCCACGTTCTGAGTGGGAATTATTGGTGGGCGCTCAAGGGCTCCAGAAGACTCCTGTGAATGGTCTGATATACGCACATTATTCAAATATGGATCGAGGATGCTTTCTGCAACAGATTCTGTCCTGGACCGACGCTGTGGAGCGCCTCCAAATGTGTCGCGTTGGGGGTCATGCTCATATACAACCGAACCAGAGTCTAGCGATACTTGATGCGCGTGATGCGTTGTCTTGGTCCCTCGAACATATTGGTCGTTATCAACACCATCATGAGAGGTGCCTTCCTCCGGGAAGGGTTCAAGTCTTGTATGAAGATGGGACGGACTGGGTTGTGGACTGTGTGGTGGACGGCCGTACTGCTGATTCGTGAGGCGGCGCCACTCTGCTTCATCATAGGGGTAAGGATCAGTGTCCCCTTGTGGCGGTCCAGAAGGTGATCCTATCGGGCGACGCTGGACTACGGGGCTGAGCCTCTGCTGGCCAGGGCTGATGGGCGATGTCGCCGAGTACGAAGGAGGGCGAGGTGAAGGAGGTGCCACGAGCGGTCGTCTCGGGAGGGATTCGCCGCTAATTGTGACCGGTATTTCTTCAGTTGATCCGACAATAGCTGTATCCCATGGGTTGGCCGAGGGCGGCCGAGGCGGCGGCGGCTGCTGTGGAGGCGGAACCAGCTGCGAGGGGCTGACAAGCGATTCGTCTTCGGGACCTAGCACGCTGCTAGGCTGTCTGTCGCGAAAGTTTTCGAGCTCTTCGTTTGCATATTGGACATTTTGAAATGTACTCCGCGGAACTCCTGGTATTGGGCTAGAGGGCGCGCCTGTTGCACTCTGAACTGAGGAACGAGGTGGTGTCGGCGGTACAGGAAAGTTGGGTGGGGGATGAGGCGAGGATGGAGGAGAAAATTCGCTGGGCAAGGATTTTTGAGAATCGTCTTTGGTGTATGGAGCCATTTCAAGTCTCATATTGATCAAGACCTCGTAAATCTTCAACGCAACTTCTCGTGTGAGAGCTTGCAGCTCGGTGTATTTGTCGGCTTCGAATTCGTCTTCCTCAACATATTCATCGAAGCCGTATACTAGACGGCCCAGATTCGCTCGGGGTCCTTTGATTTCCTCTTAAAGAAAAGTCAGCGGCCTGTTAATAGCTTGGGAGTTAGGAAGGGGCCATGTATTCGTGTACCATTTTCTCGAAGGGCATTGAGAAAGTTATCGCCATATTCAGCGTGTCGCTTAGCGCATTGAGGTTCGATGAGCTTTACTGCCTTTTCGCCTTCTCTGAGAAGCTTCTTTGCCGCTTTGCGCATGACTTCATTTTCGCCAGCATTTTCCAGAGCCGTGCTGGCCTCTTCGACGACGTCGCGAAAGGGCTTAAGTGTGAGTACGTTGACTTCGTCGTCCATGATGACAGTGACTGCGAAGCGCAGAGTGTCGCGTATTAGTCGCCGACGAGTCACAATGATTAGACTTGTTCTCTGCTGTGATCTTTCAGATTGGTCGCAAGCGTATTGTCAGGTTGGAACGGGCGATATTTCGTCGGTTACACTGTGTGCAGGTCGTAAGGCACTGACTCAGCCAGGTGTTAGTCGGCCGCTTCGCTGCAAGCCTGAAGTCGACGCTGCGGCTTGCAATAGATTGATTTGGTATAATGCAAAAGCGATAGATCGCCAGATGGTGATTATGCAAAGTGAAAGGAATCAAGCATGCCTCTTGGAAGAGAATGAAGCATGACAAGAGAAGAGAGATGTGCGGGTTTGTGGTTCCTCGGCCGCCACGCAGTATTTGGGGCGAGGCAAGCCTGGCCGTAACAGCTAATGAGCGGCATGATGCAGGCATCTGCAAGGTGGTGCCCGCCCCGGGCAACGCCTCGTGGGCACGCTAACGCAGCCGCACCGAAGAAAGCCTCCCCGAACACTGCTCAAAAGGCCCGCGGGCTGAAAACTGTTGCATGCGAGAACAGCGGAGCAGGCAGCCAGGGTATGGCCCTTTTGGGCGGGAGCAAACGAAAGGGCGCCCGCTATCACGCAGCCATCTATTGGTGCTCAATCGCTGACGGGCTGGCGACGGCGCGGTGCGAGGCAGACCAATGGAGGGGGAAGCGCAGAAGCAGCATTACTACATACCGTCAACAAGGCACCCGGTTCGTACCATCAGCCATACCCAGAGCCCGCACCCGAATCAGTAACCGACGCCGCCCTGTTTATCTACATCCCGAGACTGTGACGCACATGGAGCCGACAGGACAGCGACGAAAGATCGGAGGAGGCCAACAGGCAGGCAGCCGTGGCCATCCACGTCCGCCCTGTCGCGTGTGCAAGTGGTGGGTGCCGTATCCGCCCCGGGCGTCTGTGAGAATAGACCTGGCACACAGTTTGAGCCAACTAGTTAATTTGTAGTCAACGTTGGCGAGTGGTGGATTCGTCCGTCTGGTGTCCTGCGCCATCGTCCATGCGCCCGTCCTGTTTGATCAGAACGCTGTTTGCTTCCACGTCATGACAAAGTGCCGGTAGGATTTTGTCGAGAAACCAGGGGACAGCGCAATACGGAGCGACGTGGAGGTCAGAACGAAACCGGGGACTGAGAATGGGGTTGTAGCTCGGTATCTGAATGAATGCTAGCCTGGTGATGGAGCAATCAAAACGGCCAACCTGAAGCAGCTTGTCAAGCTTGTGTAGGACAAGCGTTTGTACCAGAGGCTGGGAGGGCATGAGGCACACGAGGGGCACAAGGTGCGGCGGGGCAGCGCTACAGTGGTGCATGGCCGCTGGCCCGCTGGAACCTGCGCCGTCTCCATCACTTACAGCATTGACCGTCACCACGTGCGTCCTCGTCTTAAGCTGCCACTTGATCGTCGATTTGTTAGTGGCCAAAAATCTCCTTCACGCAATCTCTACACCGTTTGGTGGAACTCGACTACCAGTAGTCGCAACCATTGTTCACTTCTCAAGGGTCCTCCTGAGTGTGCGCCTTGCCGGGCTAGTTCAACGTCGACCTATACTCAAACAAGCAAGATTGGCATCACGCTTGCCCCTGGCAGTTTGCAGAATGTCACAGTGTGCCGTCCTAGCGAGCCTGTCTTGCACCACCATGCCGTTCTGCAACAACCGCCATAGGGGTTTTTTGATTCATTGGTTCGATTTCAATCATTGGGTCCTTCGAGGAGCATGCGACCGAATCCTCGATCCACGCACCGTGTTCCTCCTAGACACTCCAGATTGCACGCCTTCAACTGAATGTCGTTTCCAAGATGAAATGATCGTTGTCTGCACATAGGATAAAAATATGTCTTGACTTATTAACTCCCGCATCCAAAGTTATCAATGAATCAGCCAGGATATATGCCATGTCAAGAACTAAACTACGGATAGAGGCGCCTTGGTTCACAGCCTTGTTTCTTTGCTTTACAGTAAGTAGTCTTTTTTATGCTCTGGGACTCGGCTGCGCGACACTGGCTTGCTTGCCGTTTTTGGTCTCCTTTCTCGGTCAGTACATGTGAATCTTCATCTGTGACCGCACCTCTCCACTTACCATTTGCGTAATGAGCATGCGCCCAACATCGATTGTCTCCTGCATGCCTTGCTGGTGCTGCCAAAAGCTAGAGTCAACGTTAGCTATGTTCCCCTGTCTAACCGAAGATGGCTTACATTTCTGCGGGAGAACTCCTACCCCGCAGGGAGGTAAGCCGTGCCTCTTCCTCTAGAGAAGCCCGAGTGATCTTCTCGGACGTTTCGATGCCGGGAGCCGCAGCTCGGTCCGCCACGTCCTGTCCGAGATGGTCTTGAAGCAGACGACGCTTCATTTGGAATCTCTCTTTGCGCTCCTTTTGCAGCCCGGGACTCTCCAGTTTGTCCAAAACCGTGCGAACAATGATCTGCGCCAAGAAATAAAAGTGCTCAACCAGCAAGATGCTGAGCAACAGGCCCCATGCTGTAAAGTTGGAGGCGGCGCCACGCTCGCCATCCCTGTCTCTGCTGCACAAAAAGACAATTGCGGAGCTGGTAACACTACCGAGCCACGACAGGACACCGAGGGTCTGCAGCCATGGGCCAATAGAATCAGCCCTCCATGGAACGGGCCGACGGCAGCTCATGGCAATCTTGAGAGCATCGGAGCGAAGTTCAACCCAGTTGTTGACCAAAAAGCAGCATGGTGCCAGCGGCCAAGCAACAGAGAAAAGGTTCAGGTAGCCTTGATGTCGTTAGTCATGAGCGCAGGTTTCCAGGGCACTGACTGCTGCTTACCAAATTGCATCACCATCTCGCGATAGTCTTCCGTCACGTCATACACGTCCATTTCGTATTCGCTTCGGACTCGTTTCATAAACTCAGTCTCTTCTGGGTTATCATGGACATTATCCTCGCTGCGTTTGGCTTGGATTTCCTTGGCCCTGGCAAACGCCCTCTGTTTGACATATGGGACTACCAGCTCAGTGGCAAAGTTGACAATTTGTGCCGTGACAGTAAAATAGAACATCTGGGTCGAGATGCGTTGCGGGTTGATGTGAAACTCGCGCGTAGCGAGTGGCGCCTTGCTAAAAGTGATGGTTTGCGCAGTTCGTCTCCAAAAGTCCAGGGCAGGAATCAGAATGTGCCCAAATGGCAGGTACACGAAGGTGGTGAAGAGCAGGGGCATGTAAGACGTCATAAAATTGAGAACAAACTGCTTCTGAATCAGTGCTGCATGGTATGCATCAACAGTAGCATAGTTTTCACGCTGCGTCAGTGCTTTGGCCGCGGCCATCAGGCCTGTGGACATGATTGGTGTACAGACAACGAGAATCACAGTCGGCACAAAGGTCAGATACTGCTTTCCAGGACCATTGTAGACTTCGTTGATGAAAATCTCGAGAGAGATAGCCGTGAGGGAGAGACTGCCGAGCGCAATGACACATGCCAGTGCAAAGGGGACTTGAAGGAGCTGAGTCTGGAGTCGCTTCATGGGAGGGTAGATTCGGACGGCTTCGCCAGTGATGGGATCTTCCTGCTCGTAGTCCCACTGAAATTGCGGACGCGGCTGCTGAATTTCCGAAACGCGTCTCACACCCCATTGAACCGCAAGATCAATTTCCTTCTTCTTCCAATACTCAAAGAAAATGACAGACCAGAGACAGGAAGCCACTGCATAGATCATCGAGAACTGGCCCAGACAAAACCAAGCGCTGAAGCCAATTGCAGACGGAATTACGAGGAAGCGCAGGTATGATCGCAAAAAGACAAAGTACATGGTGATGTTCTCACCAAACTTTTCGCGAATGTCATGGATCTCTGACTCCTCAAGAAGCCATTTGCCGCTCCAATTAGAAATCCACGCTTTGTTGAAGGCGCGGTTCTGCAGGGGGAAGATGGCGTCGACATACTTCCATTTCCCTGTCTTTTCCGTCAGTCCAGCGCCGCCCTCGTTCTCTGGCTTGATCATCATGAGATATACGAGTCGCAGACGCTCGGCTTCGGTCACAGGTTCGCTCTCGAGCGTCTTTGCGACATCGTGATTAGGGCTCGCCGATCGGACACCGTGCAGCCAGTCCTGCAGCCTGGCTCTGTATATCTGTTTCTGTAGCAGCTCGGAGGAGGCTATTTTGACAAAGACGTAGAGCGAGTCTTTGCTGGCGCGTCGAACTTCGCTGGCGAGGCCAACCGTAGTCAGGGCCCTGATGAGCTCGACGTAGCCAGCTGCGGCCTCGGCTTTTTCTGTGAGATGTTAGACAATCTATTAACCTTGTGAAAAGATGGCTGCATTGCGTAGGGAATGTACCTTTTGCAGGAATTTTGTAGTGGACGACATAGTCGACGCTGGTTTTCAGGCACGGTTAGCGCAGCTGTCGTTGAGCGGGCGGCCGTTGCTCTAGAGAAGGGGCGCATACCCGTTATTGTCGTCGACGCTACCGTCGTTCTTGGTAGGATCGTCTGTGTTCGATGCTTTATCCATCCTGGGCTGTGTAGACATGAAGCAGTGAGGGAGAGGGGAAGACGGAAGCTTTCTGAGGTCGAGGTGGAATGACGTGGTGGAGGGAGCTGCGGGCAGGGGGGCCAGCTGTAGAGGGAGCTGTAGTGGAGTTTTGGAGTTTGGTTCCAGCCGCACAGATCTTCAGTATATCGTAGAGCTGCAGCTTGACGGAGCCGTGAAATACAATCAGACAGTATGTAAGGAATCTACACTGATATACTGGTGTAGGTGTGGGCTATTGCCTCCTATGCATTGAATTCGTCGTCACTTTTCCTTTGGCGCGGTCAATGATGAGAACCAAGATGTTAAGAGACCTGGGCCAAACAAAATCAGCCACCATGACGCTGTGACTACCCCAGCAGCCAAGCAGGGAAGATGGGGCTTGGTGCTGTTTGTGTGGGGCCTCAAGTGAGCTGAGCCTGAGATGGCGCGCGGAGTCCAAGGTGGTGAGCGACTGAATGCAGCTCTGCCATCGGTGAGATATCTCGCTGCCAAACTTGAGGATGATGTTGGGCATACATGGCAAAAACTAGCTTCGATTTCCGACGAAAGGAAAAGATCCGGCGAAAGAAAAAGAGTGAGCAAGCCATCCCTGGGCAATTTGAAGGTGATAAGCCCACACTGTAGCGGTGGCGGTGCTGCCCCAGAGAATCACTGAGATGACTGCCGCCGGCATCGCCACACTGGGAGTGCCTACGCCACACATGGTCGCTGTCTTCGTCGCTAGCTTGCCGGGAATCGCAGCGGCCTTTATCGAGGCAGCTGCTCAAGGTTTCTATTAGCGACAGACACGACATGATGATTGTCATCACATTTGTCACGGATTGTCTCGATGAGTCGCTCCGGAGATCACCTCACCCAAAGAAGAAGCTGGCATGGCACTTGAACCTGTTCACCTGAGGCTAGCAGGGGCAACAGCATGGGCATTGTACGGCTTCGGGCGGCTTCAATTACCAGACTGCAGATCCATGGATAAATCACGACAAATTTACTCTGGGCAATGGATCCGGGGTTAATCTATTTTCTCAGCATATCTGCAACACCTAGTTCCGATCGACCATATTTGGCATTCCTTTATGCGATCAGTACTGCCCGCCGCTCCCTCCTCGGCTTTAGCATCTTACTTGCGTCCACACTAAGTTTAAGTTATGAAATGTATCTGATCTTTTTTTTTAACTTGGCTGCAGTCGAGACCCCGCATTCATCGTGCCGCCTCTGCCCTATGGCCATGGCCAAAGCCGTGAGCCGGAGTGTAGTAGAGAGATTCTTTGAGAGAACGTGTCACGTTGAAGAAAACTAGGGTGTATCCATTGACTGTCACATAAGCAAGTCCATTTCGGACCATCTAGCGGCGGCGCGTGATACAACCAAAGTCATTTGACAGAGGTTATTCGAGTTAATCGTCAGCATTCTTTCATTGCCTGCGGTATTCGCAAATACTGGTGACTGCTTTGGGACTTTGTAAAACTAGATTATGAAGTGACATCAACCCCAGATAATTTAGTAAGGAGCTCGATAAGATTCAAGTAAAGAATACCACCCTAGATTATGGTGCCGTTGTATTGCCAGCCAATGGATGGCCAGCGCATGATCCAGGAGTCTATCCGGGGTCTAAAAGTTCCATGGATAAAAATAGCGGGAATATCATTTTGACTGATTCCAAAACTGCGGGTTGAGTGGATTGTCGTGCCACACTCCGTTGGCGACAGCCTACAGGCCGACCGCAATACTACCTTCCTGTCTAATGCACAGTTGTGGCATTTCAAGCGACTTGCCCACGCTACTCTGATTCCGCAACTTTGCCATTTATAATTTCCACCTGTCAATCGACCTCTCCTAAGCACAGCTGCCCAACCGGCAAGGATCGCGACAGCAAACAATGCCACCATTGTCCCGGAGCTTTTGATCCAAATAGGCAAGAGCTCATCTATATCGGTTTTGCCGATGCCAAGCTCGCTATCGAACGCGCTGCATTGCGCGGGGTATAAAAACTGGACCATTGGTGCCGGTAGCCGTTCTTTGAGCCACCTTCTCCAACGAGACTGTAGTATGCATGATGCGGCTGTGGTATTGGCTCGGCCGCGATCTCCCTCCACTCTACTCTGCACCCGATTATGCCGAGCTCTCCTGCGAAAGATGGACGGCATCTCGCGCCTCTCGTGGCCGCTGTATGAAAGGGGGCTGGTTTTGCTCTTGATAATAACAGAGAGCAGGCCGCTCAATTATAAAACCCCAGACTCGCCCCTGTTGTATTGGCAGATTCGCACAAGATTGTTACACCCATCAATAATTCTCTCAGAGTCGCCTCAATGTATGCTTCACTGCTTCCACTCCTCGCCGCTCTGGCGGTTGCCTCACCGGCCAACCTCCAGATGACTCTGAAGCAGTCGCTTCACATGGTCCCCCAAGGCTGGGAGGTTCACTCTGATGCTCCCGCCGACCAAAAGATCAACATGCACATTGGTCTCAAGGAGCAGAACATGGAGCAGCTCCAGAAGCGTCTCCTGGAGATGAGCACACCCGACCATGCCGACTACGGCAAACACATGTCCAAGGCGGAAATTGATGCTCTGACGGCCCCGACCATGGAGACGGTGGACTCAGTTGCATCGTGGCTTTCCTCCCACGGCATCAAGGCGGGCGAAATCTCCAATGGCTTGATGCCCATTACCGTTACGGTCTCTCAGGCTGAGAAGATGCTTGGCACCAAGTACAAGGTCTATCATCACGCTGCCCAGGACAAGTACACTATCCGCACGACCGAGTACAGTCTTCCCCAGACCGTGCACTCCGAGGTTACCATGATCCAGCCCACCACCATGTTCAGCGACATGGGCATGATCAACCGTCAGCTTTCTGCTTCCAAGAAGACTGGCAGCAAATTCATCAAGTCTCCCAAGTACAAGAGAGCCGGTTGCAGTGGTGGCTCCGTGAACCCTGCCTGCCTGCGCAACTTGTACAACATCAAATACACTCCTTCCAGCAGCAACTCTCTTCTCGGTGTCTGTGGCTACCTTGGCGAAGTAGCCAGCCAGGACGACTTGAGCGATTTCCTGCAGGAGAACAGCATTAACAACGCTGGTGATCTGTCGGTTGAGCTCGTCAACGGCGGTACCAACAACGGCTACGGCACCACCGAGGCTGATCTCGATATCGAGTAAGTGAACAGAAAGTTCTCAAGTACAGAAGTCGTCCTCTAATAAGTGAAAAAGGTACACGGTTGGCCTGAGCGCAGGCATCAACAACGTCTTCTACTCGACTGGCGGCAGCCCCCCGTGGAAGCCGGACTCTGGCAGCAACCCCAACAACAACAACACCAACGAGCCCTACCTGGATTGGCTCAACTACATGCTCGCCAAGTCGAGTCTTCCCCAGACCGTCACCTCTTCCTACGGTGATGACGAGCAGACTGTCCCCAAGGACTACGCCGACAATGTCTGCAACCTGTTCATGAAGCTTGGTGCTCGTGGTGTCAGCTTCATGGCTAGCTCTGGCGACGGTGGTGTTTCTGGTGGTCAGCCCACCAACTGCCAGGCCAACGACGGATCTGGCAAGCGAAAGTTTCTTCCCACCTGTGAGTAGACACTGATGACTGTTCCTCGCGTCTGGCTGACTCGGATGAATAGTTCCCGCCAGTTGCCCCTGGGTCACCGCTGTCGGTGGAACTCAGGGTACGCCTGAGACGGCCGCTGGACTCTCTTCCGGTGGCTTCTCCGAGTACTACCCCGTCCCCAGCTACCAGTCCTCTGCCACCGCTGGCTACCTTTCCAAGATTGGCAACCAGTATGCTGGTCTGTACAACCCCAAGGGTCGTGGTATCCCCGATGTTGCCGCTCAGGCCGAGAACTTCCAGACTGTCATCGCTGGCTACAACCAGTATGTCAGCGGTACCAGCGCGGCCTCTCCCACATTTGCTGCCGTTATTGCTCTACTCAACGACTACCGCCTGTCTCAGGGCAAGGCTCCTCTGGGTTTCCTCAACCCCTGGCTGTACAGCAAGGCTGGCTCCGGCCTCAATGATATTACCTTTGGTAGCAACCCTGGCTGCCAGACCAACGGCTTCTCTGCCTCCAAGGGCTGGGACCCTGTCACCGGGCTGGGCTCTCCTAACCTGGGCAAGCTCCAAAAGACTGTCTAGGATGATCAACGACATTCTCGCAGGGATACACCAACCGCATAGTGCTCTGTTCAGGGCATGGCAGAGTGTAGGGGGGTGCTAACTACCAGTATATATTTCACCACAATATATATTTCACATTCTCAAGTTTTCGAATAAATATGAGCTTCACTTCAAAGCTGAACCATGATCACTTGTAGAAGCCCACCCAGCCAACACCAAGAAGTCCAGCCAGCTATTTAACAAGGGGCAGGGTTCTCGGGGCGGCACCGTGGCAAGTGGGCGAACGAGGCCTCAAATTGGTGTCAATTCCTCCTTTGCCGACCAGTAAGTAACAGAAGAGCTGATTTCTACCCAATTATGCTCTGATCAACTTACTCTGGTTGCAACAACGGAAAGTACTGTCGCGAATAGGACATATCTCGAAATGTAGCTAGATTTCGTCCTTAGAAACTAATCTGATCGAGAATCTTTATCGGTCAACATAGTCAGCGCAATATTGCTGCTCCAGAGGTAGAACATGTGGTATTGTAATGTATTTTAGGTATACCACTAACTGTAGCTGGAAACTAGCCTAGGCGCTGCCGCGCGATGCAGCGTTAGCCCCTGGCTACCCACCCTCTTATAAGTGTTGTGGTGTTCTACTGCTGAACAGCGTTGTTGGTAGTTGGCTTCAAACTTCTTGCCACCGGTTAAAAAGCGTGCCAGGCTGTCTGACCTACGCTACTGACCATGTAACATGACCTCCGCCAGCCAAACTGTTGTAGCTATGTCTGTACGAGCTCAGGGGCATGAATTGCTGCCTCTTGGGTATGCAACGATAACTAGAAATTTGGAGTTATCCAGGACGCCCATAGCGCGCGAGACAGAGCGGCGCTTTGTCCAGAGACAGGGAGGTGCCTTCTTGTAGGCGCTTCCTAGTAAGTGTCAAGAATCGTGACTTCTGTGTCGTGCTAAAGATGTCCATGCGTGTAGTCATTCTCCTGACTGTGATCAAATCCAGGTCTTGGATTTTAGCCAGTGTAAACTTTGAAATTCGTCGCTCTATTTGATAGCCCACGTAAGCTGGACATACGTATGTCAGCCGTGGAAAGGCCTCAGTAGGTTGACCGCGCTAGCATCCAACTCGGACAGTAAGCTGTGATGCCTACATTACTACTGGTAAATTTAGGTAAGTTGTGCCGCTGTCAGGCCGTCTCATTGTAGGCTCGAGACCTGAGCACCCTCCGCTCAACCTTTGTCTCAATTGCAGCCTGCATGAGCCATGCTAGTTCTTGTGTAGCAGAACCAGAAGTTTCCTGGCTTTTGAAGAGACGCATCTTGAGCTGCTTGCATCAGTTCACTTCCTCGACATGTTTCCAGCGCTTGAGCCATCTTATAATCCTTTGGCACCATATCCACCACGGTCCGACTCGTCAGAGGATCACAGTTCTGGGTATGAAAGCGCAGAACGCAAGCGAGCTGCTCGCAAGCCACTATCCTGCATCTCAATTAAAGCTGCAATTGCCACTTTCTTCCTGATTCTTCAGTTGGGCCTAGTTTTACACTTTCACGAGGCTGCTTCGATATGCGAGAAGAAGAGGTCCGACCGCACTGACACATTCGAGGCCCGGTTTGAGAGCGATCAAAGCTATCAATCACTTGATCACATATACGACAGCCTATGGAATGAAACCGGCCAGTCCCCCATCGTGATGACCTCTTTGGGTCTTGAAAATGGACAAGCTGAGGTTGGCTCCATTACGATGCAAGTATGGTCGAACTCTGAGATGTTGATGAATGCTAATCGATGCAAGGTTTCATCAGCTACACTGTTTAGCGTCAATACGAAAAGCCCTTCAAGAGTCAAGAGAAGGGAAAAATATCGGAATTGATTCGAAGGATAATGCGCATTGGCCTCACTGCTTGGATTACCTACGAAAAGTATGTAATTTCGCCAAATTACCGTTTAAACCTGCTAACTCGTCTAGGCAATCATTTGCTACGCCGACAGCACGATCGAGCGGTCTGGCCCGTCTTCTAGCGGGAATGGGCCGAAATTTATTTCTGGTTTCCAGGACCCACGAACATGTCGTGATACAGCTCAAATATACGCGCTGAGATCCAAGAATCACTGCGTTACAACATGCTAATGCTAGCGGCAAAGGATGTCGCTCGCTATGGACGTTTCTTCGCGGCCTAAGCTTAGATCACATCAATATCTTGTCGGCGGGTGTTCGTCATATCTATCTGACCGACATGCCGTGTATTTGGTCGCCAGCTAGACAGTAGATATTACCGGGTTGGTCAAAGTTAGCAGGCTCATACAGCACATTAATAATCAGTGGGCATAGCACATGGATCAGTTCGACAACTTTACGTGGATGTCTCGGGCAAGAAGAAAGAGCCAAATCCTGCACTGACTGGACTACTCTATGGCAATAGCTCTCATGCTTGGCATGAAATGATCAGGACAATGGTACAAACGATTTCGGCCTAAGCGGCACCTAACCCAACGCTCCATTTGTCGTCTTCGTCTTTCTTGTCGAGAATGTTCCGCTTATCAGCACTGCCAGTGGTGCTCCATTTGTCGTCTTCGTCTTTCTTGTCGAGAATGTTCCGCTTATTAGCACTGCCAGTAGTGCTCCATTTGTCGTCCTCGTCTTTTTTGTCGAGAATGTTCAAAGGATCCTTTTTCTGGAGCAGCTCTCGCTTGGCACGTAAAGCGCTGGTTTCAGCTGTTATTGCATTTAGCAGACGCCATGAACTTTGAAGATAAATGCAAGATGTTTCCGTGTTGCTCAGGACTTACCCGTTGGTGTTGCAGCAGCGGCACCTAATAGGATGAACAGGGCAGAGAATACCGAGAGCTTCATTGTGACTATTGGATGGAGTTTGAATGTTTTTCTTTCTCAAATTGCAGATGCGGTTCAAGATATATCCTCTTCTTAGTTAGTCCAGTACAGCAGCCAGCCAATTTATACCTTGGCGTCTCACGTCATAGATTCGTTGACATGTCTTTGCAGTATATTTTTTCGTAACAGCCTAATTTGTCTTTTTGTTTTGAGAGCGTGACTAACCTAGCTTCCCAGCACTATTACGCTGTGACCTGTCTCGCGCAGCCGATTCTAGTCTCGTCAGAACGGGTGACGTAAAGTTCTTACTCACCCATGTGGTCATTCTATTTTCTGCTCTGGCTATACTGGTGCTCGATCGGTGGAGACAAATCAAGATCTTTTTATCTCGCCGTCTGTCTGGAAACGTCGTTTTGACGAGTTCACACTACATCGGTTTTTGCTCGAGATCCTGCCCATTTCTTGTCTTGGATGAACTCCTCTAAACTCGTGCAGCATCCAATGAAAGCCAGGATGAATGCAGAAGATTCCACCAAGTTCACTCTTTTAGAATCCCGGCGCATTGAGAAGCGAAATTGGCGTCTTGACGAAGATGGAGACACCTCACTCGTGCAGCGACCCTTTCGAGTTTCGCGCAACACTTATCACATTGTTGTCCTATATATCATAATCATGACTTTATCCAGCATGCTGTTTCTACGCCGTGGTGACCCGAGCCAGAAACTATATTGTACGTGATGTTTGATGCGCCTCTTAGAACATTTCTGTACTGACAATGTTGCGAAATAGCGCCAGCAACAAACGCGATTGCATATCTAACGAAGCTATGGCCCGAGAATCTGGCACATAAAACTAGTTACATGCCGAACAGCCCAGACGGGTTGCCCACCGATCAGACAGATCAATTGTGGAGTGAACTGTACGAGTGTGAGCTATCCTGTAACTAGTTCGGCCAACATGCAAAATAGTGCTGGCTCTGCGCGTACTTCATCTGACAAAGGACAGTTGGAATTTCACGACTATCCTCCTCCGAGGCAGCCAAGCTACCCAACGAGACTGCAGCGCTTCCAAATGCCCCAGATCAGTACCCCATTCAGCTCGGCGTTTTCCACCAGCTCCACTGCCTCAACAATATTCGCATGGCATTATATCCGGAACGGTACTCCTCTGTCTTTCATGACCTCTTTGCACACGGCAATAAGGACACCCGCTTCAACCACTCCTCCCATGATGCTCAGCACTTGGGCCACTGTATCGACAGCCTCAGGCTGACGGTTATGTGCCACTCGGATGTGACGCCGCTGACCTGGATATACGACGAACCGAAGCGTCAACCGCTACCGACGCTCTACGTGCAACACACTTGTCGCGATTTCGCCGCAATACAGCAGTGGGCTGCGGAAAGGGCAATCGTGGACGAGGCCGAACTAGAGTGGCCACTTGGGTCCAAGAACGACTTTCGGTTCAAAGGAAAGCCGGCAAAGTCGTGACTTTTCTTCTGGTTCAATAAACATTACGTTGCATTATTACCCTAATAAACCCCCCTGTTAAACCAGCGACTGCTGAAGCTTGGCTGACGTGTACTACTCTTACACTGAACATGATCAATTTAAAGTGGCAAGTGAGCCGTCAATCAGAGGTACGCCGAGGCGCACTGTCGTTAGTGCCTACTTGGTCGCCTGTTACTCGAATCTTGGTGGTAGTTCGCTACTAGACGAAATGCTGAAATTCTTTCGTGGCGCTGTATAATTATTATTCTGTAACCAATGGCTACAATGCCTAGCAGCACTTCTCTTGATCGACATTCTTTTAAAAACTGCAATGGATGTAATATGCACTGATTCTCAAGGTCGCCGTAGTCATTCTCTCTTCGTCATCTGCCTGACTAACCATTGATTTTCGATGCTGCCAATAAGTCGTTAGTCAGGATCGCAGCCTGGTTTTTAGCGTGTTATTCAGTGCCCCGTCGTGCGCCCGTTGTTCAATTGCGCGAGGCGAAATCCGACCCGCGATCCGCGATAACTAACTACAGGGGGCGTCAGCAGACCAGACCGCCAACAGCCGGTGGTTACATGCGGCCAGCCCAAAATTGTAACTTGCTTGTTTGTTCTTTAGCAAAACGACGAGCAGGCACAACAACTCCTGGCTTCGGCACAAGGCTTTATATCCGCCTAGGGCCCATTCCTCGCCTTTTGCACCACTACGCTCTCCATCTTTTGGGTTGGCCAACTGCCATACATTTATTCTGCTCATAACAGAGCCATGTACTCCGACCGCGACGGAACTGCCAGCAAGCAGTCACAACTCGCCTACGACAGGCAGATGCGGCTCCTCCGCTTCGCCGCCGGTGTGCTTTCATCTACTGGCTTTGGTACTGTAGCCGTTGGTGGAGAGTACAGCCGCATTCTATCAGAGTCGCTGATGCACGGTAATTGGAGAGTTGACTGGCATCATGCTGGGCCGTTGCTCTGGGTAGGTTCGAAAGCGAGATGATGCGGGGCCGATTGCGCGAGACTGATGCGTCTGTACTGACGAATGCGTTGCTCACAGCCCATCCTTTGGATTCGCAGCCTTGTTCTGTGCATGCAGAAAGATCCCATCTCTCTACATCATTCTGCTCTACGCAGCGGGATGCTTTCAACACTACTGATACTCTCTCCACTACTCGCCAAGTTACCGGGCGGAGAGACTACATTCGTGCAGCTTCAACTCTTCTGTGCCATTTTACTCGTCGTTGTTCACCTTTCTATTCCACGTCGTCCTCAACTTGTTGATGAGAAGAAGCACAGTGTGGATGCAGAAGGCAGCTCCTCTGCATTGGTGCGATTCTCGATGCTCTGGTGTCATCGCGCGCTTGATATTGCCAGCAAGTCAGACTCGCTAAGCAAAATGCCGTCACTGAATTATGGAAGTAGAGCATCAAATCAAGCCATCATTACCGTGCCGTCGTCCAAGCCCTACGTTTGGAACCGAATTATGATCGAGCGCCTTCCACTCTTCGTCAAGCAGTACATTGTCGTCTTTATGCGCGCCGCGTTTGGCTTTGGATCGCCTTATTGCCTGCAACATCTTCTGAAATGTCTGGAAAGCCCGGAAGGTAGGACAGGTGAGGCTTGGCTATGGTTTCTCGGTATGGGGGCCTCCGCTATTGCCGAAACTGTTGCCAGCAACCACATAGCTTGGACCCAGATGTCGGAAATAGCCATCCCCGTCAGAGCGCAGCTCATTGCCTCCATATTTCACAAGTTGTTGCGCAAAAAAGACTCTAAAGAACAGACAGCTGTGTCCAAATCAACATCTCAAGTCCCAGACGTCATCAATGTGGTCACGGCTGACTCGCACTCGCTCTCGTTTTATGCGGCCATTGCTTATATTATTCCTTCCCGACTGCTCAAGTTTCTTTTGGCTGTTTGGTTCCTGTACCGGCTTCTTGGGTGGCAAAGTACGCTCGTTGCTGTCATAGCGACCTTGGCGTGTTTCTCTGGTCATCGGTTCACAGTCCACCAGACAAATGCGGCTCGCAGAAAGGTGCGATTGTCCCGAGATCGCACCACAGCTGTATTGAGAGAAGCTTTCTCCTCGATCCGCGAAATCAAATTTTCCTCCCTCGAATCGCAATGGGGGAGCCACATAGAGGCTGTCCGTGAGCAAGAACTCTGCGATCTGAGTTGGAGCCGGACTGCCACAAGCATCCGTGGAATTTGGGATACGGCTGCTCCATTCGTGGTGGTTCTTTCCGCGCTTTGCACATATATATATGTGGGCGGGAATGTTACTCCTTCTACCGTATTCCCAATGATTACTGTGCTGCATCAGCTCCAGGATACATTGAGTTTCCTTCCCACGGCTTTAAATGACTACTTCCATTCTATAGACACCTCTGGACGCATCGACAAATACTTGGCATCCTCTGAACAATCATTGCTTGTGCAATCATCTTCTTCTGGAAACATTGTGTTTGAACACGCCACCATCTCGTGGCCCTCCGAAATTGTCTGCAAAATTGGTGGCGGTCCTGGAACCAAGAGCACACTCAACAAGTTTGTGCTCCGGAACCTGAATATGGAATTCCCGTTGGGAAAACTAAGCATCGTGTCTGGAAAGACAGGATCGGGCAAATCATTATTGCTTGCAGGTATTCTGGACGAGGCTGAACTTCTTCAAGGCCACATCAGGGCGCCCACGGCCGCAGGTAGCCCCGAGACAATTGCATATGTGGCGCAGGTACCCTGGTTGCAGAGTGGGACAATACAAGAGAACATTCTATTCGGTAGCGCGTTGGATCGGAAAAGATACAACCAGGTAGTAGCCGCGAGCGCACTCCTCCCCGATTTCGCTACTCTTACCGAGGGGGACCAGACGAGTATCGGCCAGCGAGGTGTCAGGCTCAGCGGAGGGCAGCGCGTACGCGTCAGCTTTGCTCGGGCTCTTTACTCTTCTTGTAAAACACTGATTCTAGACGACATATTTGCTGCTCTTGACACGCATGTGTCGAGAGAGATTCTTGGCACTTTGACTGGCGAGCTCTGCCAAGGTCGAACGAGAATCTTAGTGACACACCACGTCTCACTATGCTTGCCTTATGCCACATACCTTGTTCATTTGGAAAACAGCACAGCGTTATACACTGGGACGCCAGGGGCTAGACCAGAAAGTATGATATACTTGGAGACAGAGGCACCAAAGACTATACCCATTTCAGGGCTGGAGTTGCAGTCGTCCTCCTCGAGCGGCACGGAGATGACCTCCAAAGTCGATCGGGACATTGCACTCCAACAGAACTTGGCTTCAAAAGACCCCTACCACCCTTACTGGAGCTATTTCACGGCCGCTGGCGGCTTTCAGTTTGGCGCTGCATTCGCATTCTGGCTGGTCGCGAGTCGGGTATTAAATGCGCTCACATCGTACCTGTTGGGCGGCATCAAGTCGCATAGGCCAACGATTCCTCATTCATCGGGAACGTACACGGTTCAAGTAGATTCTGGGCTGTTTCAAAGTATTGCCCTCTACCTTGGAGCTGTTGCGTTGGTCATTGGCACAACATTGCTCTCAAAACTGCACACAGATGCTGCGATGCTGCGCGCAGCTAGATCTTTATTCCGCCGAATGACATTTACAACACTCCGCATGCCGCTGATATGGCTGGACGCAACACCAGCCGGGGCGATTTTGAAAGCTTTTGCAGTCGATGCACGATCTGTTGACGAGGCGGCCCTTGCCAGTCTAGCATCATTCATCGACAGTTGCATGAGCGTTCTCACGGCAATTTATCTCAGGTATCAAGCCTTGTCGCTTTCCTTACAATATGCAAACGCTAACTTGTCTAGCTTGTACACTTCCAAATATACGAGTATAGCAACAATTTTGCTTGTGAGCTGGTGTAAACAGCTTGTCTCACGCTACAAGAAGGCCAGTGCTATGGTAAAACGCACAGACGGAGGGCCGATGGCCGACATTCTCGAGCACATAACGAATACATCTGCTGGTATAGCTACTATTAGAGCATTCGGCGCCCGTGATAGGTGTGTCGAAGCCATGCAGCTTTATATCGATGCAGAGTCGATGACGAAACGGCACCTTTGTCTCTTCCAACGGTGGCTATCACTACACATGAGTCTAGCGGGTATCATGTTTGCCATGGTCACGGGCAGTTTCCTTCTCTGTTTCGAACCTGCTAACAATTTAACCCGCGTTGGATTCACGTTGACGTTTGCTATGGAGCTGAGCCACATGATCAACACCACGTTTAGCAGATTTGGCTCCCTCGAATTGTGTATGACTGCCATATCATCCCTTTTTCAATTTATGGATGTCGAAATAGAGGATCAGAGCGGCAATGAGGTTGCCGCTGATTGGCCGTCAGAGGGTCGGATTGACGTACGGGATCTACAAGTTGGCTATGGTGCTAGCCTCCCGCCAGTCCTGAAGTCAATCTCTTTTCACGTTCGATCTGGGGAAAGGATTGGCATCATCGGCCGCACCGGCTCTGGTAAGTCATCATTGACACTGTCGCTGCTCCGCTTGCTCGACATACGGAAGGGGAGTGTTAGCATTGATTCCGTGGACATTTCTACCATCAAGGCCAAGGATTTACGTCAAAGGATTGGCTTTATTCCTCAAGCTCCGACGCTTTTCAGTGGTACCGTGCGATCCAACCTGGACTACTTTGGACACGTATCTGATGAAAACATCAATGATGCTCTGCGACATGTTGGGCTTTTGGCAGAGAAGGGCGGTACAAATCCTGGCCACTTTACCGCCGAGTCACAGATTTCTGTGGGCGGGGCGAACATATCGCAAGGACAGAAGCAACTGCTTTGTCTAGCACGGATTCTCCTCAGAGACCCCAAGGTTATTATTCTTGACGAGGCGACGTCAGCTGTGGACAGCGAAACAGATACATTCATCCAGCGGGTCATCCGAACGCTTTTTCGCAATACAATACTTGTGGTGGCACATCGGCTGGAAACAATTGTGTCCTTTGACAGAATCTTGGTTATAAGAGATGGTACTTTGGCCGAGGACGGGACTCCAGCAGAGCTGTTCAGCCGCGGCGGGGCCTTTCATAGCATGGTGCAGGAAAGCCAAAACAGTGCTTTCTTGAAGAAAGCAATCTTGACTACGTAGAAAGTGTACAGGGATTTGCAAAATTTACCATGTATAGAATTGATTTTTCTTGTCGTTTGTTTCCAAAATAGGCGTCAATTGTGATTTTACGGGCAACCCACATTGTGCACTAGCGAATGACGTGCCGCTACGTCACTACCGAATTGTGAAGTTTCTAGGAGAGGCTATAGCACCAGCTCTAAAAGTCTCAAAAGGAGTTTTTTATCCCAGGTACCAGAAAAGAAGACTATCAGGTTGATAGCAAGAACAATGCTCGCGCGACTTCTTTGAGGTAGGGAGCGATTTGCTGACAACAGTCTCATGAGCAAAGTCGACCAAAATGGGCACTGTGTAAAGGATTAGAGTTGTGCGCCCAGCAGTGATGCAGGTTTGAAGCCTCTTACTTTACCCATCAACTCGTCTCTCATTCTGAAAATATCGTGCCTGTACATTTCTGCTGCAGGGCGGCAGTTGCCCTGAGGTGGAGAGACATGCTTGAGCTGCAGCATAATGTCAACACGAGCTGCATCGACCTCTCCCGTTAGAAGACTCTCAGAAGCTTTGTAAATTTCGTCGTTCAGCACCCGTGCCTCCTATGGATTCCAATGCGCCGAGGAATCAAGTATAGCGGCGACTACGTTGGGCAATCTGCGATTTCGACTCAGCCACTGCTCGGACATCAACGAGGGCGATCCTGCAAATGTTTGACTGTAGTATAGCCCAACTACCGAGTCAAAATTGTCGAATCCTTGCTGCTCAATATGCTCCAAGACCGATTCCATCCTTGCCTCTAATGATATGTGCATCACGTCTGCTTGTTTGAGGGTCGCACTCTGATTTGCTACTCTTCGCGTGGTCTTTGGTTCAGCCGAGCTCACAGGTCTCTGGGCTCTTGTGGCGTGCTCGCTTAGTGACATGACTTGCTCTATGCTTCCTGCATCATCGTAGAGCGAAGCGAAATCAAGACACGGAACTTGACCATATTCTAGAGGGCTGCGTGACTGGTCAGCAGCCAGCTGCTCATGGCTTAAATCCGATAAGTCTAGCTCACGGTTAATACTAATGCTCAAAGGCTACAGTTGGGGAGTCACACTTATCATCCCGCCCGATGGCTCATCAGATAGCAAGAGGCTAGGCTCGCCTTCAAAATCGATATGATGGTATTCCTTAACTTCGTTTGTTGTGAGCGAGGAGGGCCGCATGACCGCTGGCGATTGTGTACTTGATCGTGACGGCACCGAAAGATCATTTGTAGTTGTAGGTCCTTCATCAGAGTAGCTACAAGTCGTCGGTGTCCCAAGTGGCATCGATTGGTTCATAACGAGTACTGTGTTGTGGTGCGAGGCATGCGACTCGCGAGGGTCCGACTGCAGGTCGACCCCTCCTATCGCTACATCGGGAGAGCATGTTAGAGCTTGTCCGAACGGCGTATTATCTGGGGTCCTTGATGTCGGAGTGACACCGTCTTCAGTTATCTCGACGGTGCTGCCAGCCAGCATGTTTGCATTTTCGTATGCATCGAGCCTTGCCTGCAGGTCTTTAAGGCGTGTTTTCACTCTGCTCCCTATGGCGAGTTTATTAGTGACTGGGTCCCATCTGGAGTGCGACATCGCGCGACATCCACATCACATACGGTAACTTCGCTGCGCAAATCGATTCTGAATTCGTTTTCTCTCCTTCGCATTCTGCATTTGATGCGATTCAACACTGGTAGCTGGGCGATCGCTAGCAGAACACTTTGTCGCAGTGGAGCTACGGTTCTGAGCGGTATACATGTTTGAATTCGTCATTAGTGCTCTTGCTTTGAGGGTTGTTTGGTGTAAGGAGGCAGAACCCAGCCGTTTCCACTCCCAGGCAACAATTGTAACCCAGATTTCCAGTGCTAGTCCGCAGCTACAGTCAGCTAGGAGCTGATTCGGCTGCCAGTGTCTGCAGCTGTAGCCGACTACCTATGCGAGCTGCGCAGTGGATTCAGATGTCGCAATCTCCTTCACGTCGACCATCTCCAGCCCCCGCCTCACATGGGGAGCCAGTATTTCCTACATCAACTGGAGGTTCGCG
>JARJRE010000295.1:0-31374 GCA_030783385.1 Akanthomyces dipterigenus | reverse complement strand
AATAACTGCCCTGCGTGACACCCCCTCTGTAGTCTAAATAGGTACCGGCCCGATAGTGATCGACGTACCAAAATTACTTCAAGATGTCTCTGGCTCTTTTTAAGCTCGCCATTCGTCTTTGTTTTCACAGTGGCCGCTCGACTGGTCCATATCATAACTAAGGGGTACCAGTAACACGCGTCGTCATCTCGAGCAGCATCTCCTCGTACACAGGTCACGCACTCTGTACACCAACAGGAGAAGCACCCGCCCCTGGTCCCCCAGTGCTACCACTACCCATGCATGTTGTTGTCCAATCACCCTGACGAACAGCTTTTCCTACAATGGCAAAGACCCTCCGGTCCAGCACCTTCACTTGAATGCTACCTGAAGCCGGTCCAGCTAATCTCGCGCTCGCAGCTCGCATCTCCGCCATGTTTGCGCGGGGGCTACTCATGACAGCATGGTTGGTAGAGAAATTCGGCCGAGGCGCCAGAAGCTAGCGGCCACTAGCCATCACCGTAAAGTAGCTCGTTCCTTCAACCATAATTGCTTGTTAGTCTGCTGTTCTGCTAGCTTCTCCTGGGCGATGCTCCGAGACAGTCGTCCAGCACGGTATTGTAGAGCCGGAGTTGCACCTGTGCTGCACCTTGGTGGCAGAAGCCAAGTCTAGTTCCAGTGCTTTTCAAGTCCCTCCAAGAAGAATGCATAACTATGGAAGGATATAAAGTGAAAAAGAAAAGTGAAAAGAAAATGTGTAGTGTCTTCTACCAGTATGTAGCTGCGCCGGGCTAACTTTACCAGTATATGAATATAGACTTTTATAGATGACTATAGGAGGAGGTGCGCAAATGACATAGAAGCCGCTGTTATTCTTGGTCACTTCATCAAACCAATTTGGTAGCCAGTCTTTGGTCGGCCGAAATCGGGCGCGGGCAACCGCTTTCATGATACTTGTGCTACCCAGAAACTGACGGCAACCCTTTTCGACGTACCAAGTAACTGCTTGGAACATTTTACAAGGGGTCAAGATACCACATCTATTGATTTCTTTTGGTGTGTTCTTCTAGAAGGATGATCCGTGCTGTCTACGGGGCTGGGAGATCTCACGCGACCAGCTGAGGAAGGACATGATTTGCGATGTTTCAAACGGTCATAATCTGGGAAATGCAAAGCCGAATATGGACCGTAAATGCCACCCGTGTATAGCCGCTCTTTACCATGCTTTCCAACGCGAGAACTACCTCTACCTGTGCACAGAGTAAACGGTGGTGAATTCTTCCGCGGCCTATAGATTCGACCTGAAAAGTGATTCACAAAGACAATGCCCGATTCTATGTTGACAAATCTATCACCCTATGCTATTGCTGGACAAAATTGTTTAGCTAATGTATGTTTTGGAAAAGTTCAGACCCTGCCTATACGTCAACCTGCGTGGTCTTCTAAACAGTTCCCCTTTTTCTGTTGCAATTTACATCACCAGGCCACAGCCGACGGTTCAATTGATGTCAAATATAACTTTTTCATCTGCTCTTACAGTCTATTCGTTCATCATTACGCCCACGGAGCAAAGAGACCCTCGCCCTTCTATACCTTTTTTCCCTGCCTCAGCAATTCAGACACCTTGGGCGGCAGCACCAGCTGGCTCCGGTCGTTGCGTTTGTAAAAATCCACCAGGCTCACCGCCGCCTGCTCGGGCAGGTCCTCGTGGATAAAATGACCCGCCTCGGGAAACACCTGCAGGTTGTACTTTCCCTGCATCTGGCCAATCGTCAGCTCCGTGTCCAGGCGGTCCGTCCCCGCGAGCAGCAGCAGCTTGCCGCCGGGCGCCGCCGACAGGAACTTGCTGCTCAGCCCGACGAACCAGTCCTCCCAAAAGGGCTGCGTGGCCGCGAGGTCGGTGCGCCACCGCCACGGCCGCTCGAGGCCCGGCACCTCGCCGTCACCCTCCCGCCGCAGCAGCGCGGGGACCGAGGTGCGGGCCGACGTCGCGTTTCGCACCGTCCGCGTGCGAATGTGCCAGTCGATGCCCGACGCGACGCTCGCGAACCCGTTCGGACGCGTGGAGAGGTACGTCTGCATGCTCTGCAGCGCGTCCAGGGCGGACCCTTCCACGACGTCGAGCACGGCGTAGGCGAGCAGCGACGGCCCGAGCTTCTGCGTGCCGGCCAGGTCGGTGATGACGGCGCCGCCGAGAGAGTGCCCGACGAGGACGAGAGGCGGCAGCGACGGCCAGTTCATCTGCTTCTGGACCGCCTCAATCATGAAGAAGAGATCCGAAGAGAGTGTCTGCAGCTTCAGGTCGACATCATCCTCGCCTCTGGTAGCCGTCGTCGAGCCATGCCCGCGGCAGTCCACGGCGAGGATACCGGCGTTGGGCATCCTCTTGCGAATTTCGGAACCAACCACTGCAAACGACAGCCCCGATGAGCCGGCTCCATGGTGCATGACAAACAGAGGCCCCTTTTCAACTGGCGAGCTGAGGTAGGCGTGGAACCTGATTGTGTGGTCCTCCGACTCCATGTACAACTCCCGTTCAAAATATGTTGTCCAAGGGATCTGCTCCAATGTCCGGCCCCGTGAAACTCTGGACAGCGGGTTAGCAAAAGAGCTCGCCAATTACGTTTTGGGGCTTTAATGTACACGCACCCGTTTGGTCGGGCAAACAGACGTTGGTTTGCAGTTGGCACAATGGTGCCCGTCGAGGATACCGACGACGCCGACGATGCCGATGATGAATCGTCATCTGGCGCATCAGCCGCAGTTTCCTCCTCAGCCTCGTCAAAGGCATCATGCGCAATCCCAAGCTTTGCCTTGGCCCAGGCCCTCTGAAGATCGCTCATGGCAGACACGAGGAAAGGGTCCAGCCTTTTTTCCTCGTTGATGGGCAAACATGTCATCAAACGGCGCCATGGTCTGCTGTGGCGCGGGGTTGTGGCGCACTGTGGGGTCCGCTACAAATTTGCGTAAAGGCACAGTGTAGCAGTACAGTGCACAGTGCAAGGGCTACAAGGTTCTAAAAAAGACTATCAAAATAGATTTGTGAGATGTCAGGTATCATAAAGACCTCATATCGTTGAAAGCTATTTGATACCTGCCGCAATGTCTTGATCAACGGCCGTGCCGATGCTGCCGATGCTGCCGACGCTTGCTCTCCTATTTACAGACGCATTTGTCGCCAAGGACATGTTTGGATCAAGGTCTGCACCGTCTGCTACAAAGTCTAAGATTGCTTTCGGGAACGATGCAACGTCTTCCCCGGCCCAAAATATCTAGGCACTGGATTTTCCATTGGAGGGTGGGACCTGTTTGTTCGACTGCCGTGATTGCAATCTGGGCAAATCGCCCTGGGGCTATCCTGGTAGGGCAATTTCCCATTGCAAATGCCGCTGTCTCAACACCCAAAGGGCCAGGTCTCACGGACCGGCAACTCGACGCGGGGAAATCTGAAGGGGACGTGTCGACCCGCGGTTGTCTGAATCGCGCATAACGATCTGCGCGCCTCGAATTACAGCAGACGTCAGATGACTTTCTTTTCCTTGAGACATGCTCTCCGACGGGCGTTCTTGTGTAACGGCAGAGCCAGGGACTCGATCGAGGGGCGTGGGCGCGTTTGGTGGTCAATATCGTCGTGGTGGTGGTGTGCAGGTCATGCTGCTGCCGAGTATTTGCTGCGTACAATGTGAGCATGGCCAAGCCACCAACAAATGGTATGTGGAACCCGCGTTGATGTGCTGAGTATGCACGCGAAAAGCCTCATGCTCCCATCGTAGGGACAACTATGCAGTACCCACATTGCGTCTGAAAGGCTGACTACCATGTCTCAGATACCTTGGAAGTGTGCATGATCTATGACCTGACGATAGTACCAAGTATGTCTGCTGCAAGGACCCCGGATGCTACTGGGCCGAAAAGTCGCTCTCTAACTAGTTTTGATTTCCTTGTTCTCTAAAAATAGGCAGTCAAGGATCGATGATCATTTTGATCGTGGCGAAGAAAATCGGACGCGTGCCGGACGCCAGCCGCCACTTCAATGCCGAGCGCATGAGCACTCGGGGTTCAATATCGGGATTCTACACCCACAGCTTGCCAACGGAATGCGCCACAGCGAGAAGGGCCATGATCTCTCTCGAGTTCAACCAAGGCGGGAATAAGAGGGGTTGAAGGAAATCCCGAGGTCAACAATGGAAGATGGGCAGCAATCTGCTTCAGAGCCAAGATAAGCTTTTGCTGCAACATGATACAGCCGCCCGGCTACATGGCGTGCGCCATTGAGCGGGGAACAGCGCATGCTCTTGCTCAGCTTGACAAGGTTTACAGACGATGATCTGTTGCCTGAAGCTGCCCTCACCACCTTGCCATCCTCCCGAAATCTCCTGAATCCGCACGCATGATTGGCCATGCCGTACGGCGGAATCAGAGCAGTTGCCTGGGCACATTGCAGATACAACCTTGAACGCAGGTTTACATTGACAAATAGGCAGGCTGTTGAGGAATGCTGCGACCAGGAGCTATGAATAGCTACGCCCCCGCCTTGCCTGGTATTGGGGTGTAAACTAGTGCTGCACGCCGAACCAGACTGCTGTCGGTGCTTTCCCTGTTATGCGAGTAATTTTCTCGGGGCAAGGCAAGACGGTTGCAATGGTTGCTTCTAGGATCCTGAAAGGATGTCGGCCCATTCGAATTCCTAGCAATGAAGCCCTGTTATGAGTAGCGGGGCGCGATGACAGAAGAAGCAAAAAAAAAAAAAAAAAAGGTCGGCGACTCGCCAATGAGACCAGATTAGAGTAATCGGGCTTCAGTTTTTGTTCGGCAAAAAGTAATCTGTAAGGTGGGCTGGAAAGTCGGGTACATGGTTCGATTGCTCGGTTTGGTTTACGATTGGCTGATGGGCATGTTGCCAACTTGGTTTACTAAAAAGTCCACAGACCGCCCAGGCAAGTTGTCTAGTTCATAAGTGTACCTTGTTATCGGTGTCGTTTATCGTCGCTTGTAGTTATGATGTGGTCCGTTCCACTCTGACACAATGTGGCGATGTGCTGATAGAGCCCCTGGCAACTCGCTTTCAACTATGTGATGCATGACCATGCACTCCAAGGAGTCGTCCGACTGGCAACGCTTGGCCCAAGTACAGTTGCTACCATCGGGACATCTGGTTCCAGTCGATGCCCGGATATCATGCTTCCGAAGGCTGCCGGGGGGCTGTGTAAGGCGCATGCCTGCAGCTATACACGACGCTCTTGTCGCGAGAACAGGGCGGCTCAGAATCCCGGAGTGCTTTTTCCCTGTTTGCGAGTCCTTTCATAGTATATCCCTGTAGAGATCTTGAGATCCAGCCATTGCGTGTATCTCGATTCGACAGCGGACAAGATGGTCCGCCTTCAAGAACAAGATCTACCTGTCAGTCACTCGGGCGCGTGCCCTTTGTTGCCTTGCATCGCTCTGCCTTGGTTAGTTTCGGCCAAGTACCCGTTAGCTCAGTGGCTCGACAGCATCGCCTCGCGGCCCATGTGTCTCGGGCTCAGGCAAGACGTTTCCACAAACGCTCTGTCTTTGATCCCGTCTTTGCTGGCACCATGAAACGACCATGCTGCCTCGACCTTGGCCGTGTTTGTTGCCTACATACAAGGCCCGGGCGAGACTTGACCCGACATCGAAACGTGTTCGGGATCATCGCGGTCAAGCATCCATCCATCGGGCTAGCAGCTTTGATGTGCTGCAGACTTGGTGGACCGCGGACGTCCCCCTGTGGACTAGCATAGGACAATTTGCTACCGGTACTACCTAGATGGACCAAGGCTGCGATCTAGATAACGACCCGCTGGCGGAGAGCCGCTGCAAGACAGCAGTGAGGTGAAGCGCGCGTGCATTGTATGCCAATGTCTTGATATGGAATCCTCCAAGGTGTGGGCGAGTGTATCTGAGGTCACCGAGACATGGCAGGCGAGGTTGCCGTGAACTGGCCAAGAATGTTCATCTCGGCCGTAAGCTGGACAGTCCCCCCTCGTTTGCCAGTCGAGGGCCCGAGTGATGCGTTTCCGCCCACTCCCACCCCTCGCCCTGCCTGAGACACGGAATTCCGCATCTTGAGGCTGCCGAGGGGGCAGGGTCTCGAGGCACCAACATTGCTTCCTGCATAACAATGACCTGCTGGACTAGCGTTGATGGCCTCGGGAACAACTCTAACCAAGACTGGAGGCAGCATGATGCCAACTACAGCCGCTGCTAGCTCGCCATGCGGCTGTGTTGGCAGTGAGCTAGGCCCGACCCAGGAGGCCATGCATACTGTTGAGCTGTACGTGAGATGCTCAGTGTGTCAAGACTGCGATTCCGTGTTGGAGACAAAGCAATTCGTACTGTATACCAGACTTCCAGTCCGCAGTGAGGACCATGTCCACATGACCATCACGTCCACGCGCGGTAACTTTTCACCAAGACTTTCTCCTGGGGTTCAGCTACCCTTGTTCGCGGAAGGGCTCCGGGGTCAAGTGAGACATGTCCCGCTGACCAGCATTGTGGCCTGACTTGACGCAAAAAAAACACACACGGTTTCCAGGTAACCCAAGCATCCTTTCGTCTCTGATGGAACAGCATACAATCTTTTCGCGCGCTACTCGTCACAAATCCTTCTCGAGGGACAAAGAATACAGCGTACTGCTCACAAAAAACTCCACCCACCCGTCAACTGGCCAACAGCGGGAGGGAGCATCCGCGTAAACCCCGCAAGTGTTGGGCACACGAAGCTGGCCAAGTCTCTCGCGCAAGACAAGGACAGGGCAGGGACTCGTCTGTGCGACCACGAGGCTTCTCGTCTGGGTCCAATTGCGGGAAACTCTTGCTCGAGTCGTCCGAGTCTACCGTGGTGGATCGACCGCATTAGCTCCCGATAGGCTCACAGAGCATGGTAAAACTGCCCAACGGAACCGTACCAACACGGCCTTGAGAGTGCGCGCACTTTTTGTGCAGTGGGACCGAAGGCTCTAGTTACACTAGCAGCCAAAGTGGTCTAGATGCTCAGTCGATCCCTGAAGCTAATAATGTCGCGCTCTTGTCTTCTGCCCCGCCCTCCGTCTAACTAGTATTAGATTGGGGGTGGCCGACCGCCCAGCGCGATTCGAGGGAGCGAGCAACACGTTGAGAGGGAGCCGGCGAATCGATTGCGTCAAGGGAACATGTCTTGTCGTTGCCATGTCCTCTCTCGAGTTGGCCGTCTCGCGTTTTGCTGCTCACTTGGGTAGAGACTTGTTCCCGAGGCCCAAATAAACAAGTGGCAGGGAGATTTGGCCCAACCTGCCCTGTAGCTCGTCTCTTGCTCGTCAGCTTTGTGAGCAGCATGGATGGCAGCTAACGACCTGGGGCGCCGGATAGCCTTCCTAGAATCACGTAGTCTGGCGCCGTTTCGTTGTAGGGGTCTTGTCTGGAAAGTTGGGACTTTTCGTCATCCCACAGCAACGACAAATCAATCCTTTGCCTGCTCTTGTCCGATGGATGTCGGTCCTAGCTAGCTGAAGAAGACGCCCACCCCCAAGTGGCGGGCGGAGCGGACTGGGACAAGTGCTGTAGGCTAAAATCGGCCCAGAGAGAGATGCTCCGTCCCAAGAACCGAACTCCTGGAACATGTAGCTGGCGGGCGCACACGACACTCTTCGACCCCTGTAGGGCTCAGCCAAAAGATACAGTACACACTTGAAAGGACGAGCAAAGGGGAGTAATTCGCGGTGGACAGGAGATGTGATGCCTGTCGCGGGCCTCATGATCGGACAAGCCTGCTGAACTGCCTACAAGTATTCAGTTATCTGCACCCCCTTGTCGGCGGCGTCAGGTTAACCGTCTCTGACAATGGGGCCGGTAAATCGGGGGCTCAATCTCTGCACGGTGAAAGCCCCGATCATCTATGTATGCAACGTAAACGGTAACCGTCTACAGCCACTCACATGTGCCGCTCTTTATGTTGGCGAGGGCGCCCTTCTTGGTCTCTTGTTCTGCTTCTTCCAGACCCTTTCTTCTAGCTCTCCTGTCTTCTGCTCTCCGGGCTGCGAAACAGGTCAAGGCAACCAGGGTATGCGCCGCCGACTGTCATTCCCAGTCTGGAAACGCCACATCGAATTCTCAGCTCAGCTGGGTTGGCCAGGGTATCGTCACCATGGTTCCACTGGACTGAATCGTGTAAAATAAATAGAAAACCACTTTGCCTAACTAGTTACAAACCCTCCCCTACTTTTGTCTTTGGGCTGCCTTGTCACTACTCCATTCCAAGCTCCACAGAGACGAGAGAGTAGAGACATTAATTAAGCGGCCATATAAGGGAGGGGGCAAAGCTGACAAACTACCTTGTGGCGCGCCAGCTAATTGTACGAGACCACCACGTCTCTTTTGATATGGACACTGGGGGCGTCTCGCCAAGCGTTGCACACACCGTGCCGCAAGGAATCCTCGCGTACCTGGAGGCCACACCAGCTGGAAATGGCTTGCTTGCCCTTTGTCAGGCTGGCTTCCTGGTGTGGCGGGCAGCCCCAGCATAAGACATGGAGGAATCACTGATCAGAACACAGACGTTGGGTGCCATCCCCCAGCAGCAAAGGACCAAGTACGGGTAGGTGTGGCACTAATAAGCAATACCAGGCTACGAATGAAGCCGAGCATGTAAACGAGCAGGGGCTCGACGAAGAAGAGTTGCTGACATACATATTGGTCAAGGAGGCATTCGCATCCAGTCTGCCACTCTCATGTGCGTCATTCGTGCCTCTGCTGCTTCCTCGTCTTGGTTGGTTCCTTCAGTCTCTTGACTAGGAAAGCTTGGCCAAATTCATACAGCAGACTACTCCCTGCCCCTGCGCTTGCTCCTTGTCGCCTTTGCTCTGATTATCTCCGCCCAAGACTGCGCCAAACTTTAAACTCATCTGGAGCCGGATTGTACACTACTAGGGCCCAATCTCGATAATTGCGCATTCCTTCCGCTCAACGTACCTTGAAGTGACAGGGCTGTCGAGGGCGGCCATGGACTGTACCATTGACGCCACATTCGCCAAAGAATAACGCTTCTCGAACGGCTGGTATTGTTGACAGCCAGGCACAGGCTGCTGCCCAAATATCCTTCTTTCCCTCCCCTCCTCCCAACCTTACCCCTCCCCTCTTAGGGCAGTGCCTGTGGCGAAAAGCCAAAGTCGCCTTCTCGGACCCCGGGTACATTTTCGCCTATCCACGTTATTCATTACCACTCTCGTATCAGTCTGAAGCGCCCAGATTCCGCCTCCAACTGTTCCGTCTTGCAGCTTTTTCTTCTTGTTTGATAGACCGAGCAGCCGATAGACTCGTGCTCCTCCCATCTGCAGACTACTCAAGTGCGATAGACATTGGTCCGTGGCATCTTCATGGCGGTTATCTGCTCCTTGCCTCTCAACTCGACAACGCAGCCGTGGGAAACGGGGGACAATCGGACGCCCGCGCGAGGCAGCAGCGTTCTCCTAGCACCATATAGCTGCAGCATTAGCAGCAAGACATGCAGCGGCCACGACAGCCTTCCTCATAAGCACCAACATCACCTGCCGCCCAAGGGGAGTCGCGGGTTGGACTCGGCCTCCGCTCCGAGGCAGCCTGTACAAAATAAATTCCGACAAATCAAACCGTCTCCCGATCCGAACAAAGCTGTCCCGGTCGTTATGACTGCAAAGCACGGACAACAACCAGCTCCCATTCTCAAACGAGCATATTCCACACCTGCTGTGCGCACCATGGCGGACAGCGCAACCACGGCGGGGGAGAAGAAGCGTAACAAGCTGGGATATCACAGAACATCGATAGCATGTAGTAAGTCTGGCCTCTTTCTCTTCAACGCGATCCGTGGCTTGTTTGGCAACAGGTAGCTCCAGGCCACTGGACCCTTGCGCGAGGCACATCGCTGACCAAGGCTTCGACACTAGGTCACTGTCGACGCCGCAAGATTCGCTGCATAGTGTCTCCGGAGATGCAGAACCGATGCATCAACTGCATACGACTCAAGAAGGACTGCAGCTTCTCTCCCGTTGACCAGCAACCGGGGCAAGACTTCCAAGGCAAGTCTGCTGGCCAACGAACAGGCAGCTCGACAGCGCATTCGCAGTCCTCGTCGCCTGCCCTCGGGCCTGGGCATCCGGTTGCAGTGGCACCGGGGACCATGTACGGTACCGGGCCGGTGCAAGACGCGATTGGGCATGCTGCTCCCACCATTGGGTTTGCGAGCGTTGCAGGTGAAGGTCTGTCGACGCGTGTGGAGGCTTCTACATGAATTGAATATACTAATTGTGCTCAAAAAATAGGGCTTGGCATCCCGATTCCCGCTGACCAGAACTTTACCATCTCCTCCGAACCAAACCTCGCTTGGGGGTCCGCGGAGCCACGTCCAGTTGCAATAGCCGGATCCATGGAGATTGGCTATGGCTGGCGTCCCTATGGCAGCGTCTCTGGCTCTATCGAACACATGTCGCCATTTGGCCCTGGTGCAGCAACAGCGTCAACGTGGATGACGACGGAGGGGCCCGCAACGCCGCAGTTACACGACTGGAATTGGGACAACAGCGGTATGCCCCCAACGATGCCAGGGAGATCTGTATCCTTTAGCGGCGAGCTCTTGGGTCACCCACCGCCGCCATTGGTGCCTGTTCCAAGCAATGGGTCGTACAGTCGGGCAGCGACCAACACGGGAAACCCGTTCTCGTCGCCGATTAGCCAGGCCCCGGGCTTGGTAGGTCATCTGCCCAGTCAAGCCGGTGACCCCAGCGGTAACTGGCAACCACAGCAGCAGCCGATGCTTCATCAACCACAGCCCCAGCAGCCAACTGCGAGTTTCGAGTCTTGGGGCATGCCTCATGCCAATGGTGCGCCTTTGTGAGAGCCTTCTGCATGGTGTCGATTGCTCCAGCGAACGGATGGACGGGAAGAAAACACGAATGCAAACTGGTCATATCCATAGGCCTTGGACGGTACAAGCTTCACACCGAACACGCCAAGGGAAGTAAAATACGCTTGATGGAAATTTCTTTAGCGACTGGTATGTCATGTCACCATTTGGAGGCCCAAGAGTGTACGCAACAGCTTGCCCAACTTGCGGGCAAGCTTGTTGTCGTAGCTCCTTGGAGCCTTTTGCAACAAAAACGGGCGCAATGTTTTTAAAAATACGATGATGTTGGATTTCTGTTTTAAAGTTTGGGCCTCTAGATTTTTCCATTTTATTAGAAACGGTGTTACCACGGGGGCAGGCGCGTTGTCTTTTTTGGGGGGGTTTTCTTTTTCACATCGACGCGACGTTGGGATAATATGGGACGAAGATGCCGGCAATGCGACAAAAAATATATCCAGAGGGACGAGCATCGAATGTCTGCTTGGTTTTGCTTTTGGTCTTCTTGGATGAGATGGTGTTGGAAAACGGCGCGTTGTTGTCCACGCTCGTCGGGAGCTGAGACGACTGCACACGATTGATGCTGTTTTATTCTTACTTACCTGGCGCGTCATTCACTTACTGGGACGACGCGCAACGAGTCATTTGAGTGATGAAGAATACGAATATTTTCTAGTCATTTCAATCGTGCCAACGCGAAGCTTGCACAAGTCTTGGTGATGGAAGCTTTCATGTGTTTGTACGGTATCGGTAGCAAAATCAAGCCAAGGAAACTCTACAGACTCTATTCATATTGATGATAATTCAAGTATCCAGATCCTAAAGAGCCGTGGCGGACTTTTCTTGTCCCCGGGAGAGGTAGGAAGAGTCAAACCTGTGTATGCTTTGCTGCTTCTTGACAGGAACGCGCTAGTTCAATAGCCACCCTATACCACGTCCATGGTTGTGTCAGGTTCTGTACAGTTACGCCAACGGGCTACTGACCAGTTAGCAATTCGAAGAGGCCTCAAAAGAGAATCTGGGCTATGGCCTGTAAAATTGCTTGATACAATGAGTATGGGGCTTCGGTTGAGCCGACCTAAATCGCACAGGGTCTTGACACGCTCTTGACGCCCATCATGCTGGACAAGCGTGCCAATTGAGGCGCTACAATAACATGGCAAATGAATTGTAATGGTCTTGGTTTTTTTTAAGGTGGGTTGCACTTTATCAAAGTTGTCATTGTGTCCCGTGCCTATGCAAATGTGAGCATCCTAACGCTAAATGATCGTCATATATGGTTCTATAGTACAACCAAGACCAGAGCTTCCACTCTGCCTTGTGATAATATGTGGGAGGGGTATCATGAAGAAAAAAACGTCAAGGGAGAAGCAGCTTAGCTTGGTTGCACCTGTGGCGTAAATAGGCCAGCCAGCTCCTCTTTCAATATTTGCGTGAGTGCCTGCGCCTCCTGACTAAGCCCCGAAATCGTCAGGTGATTGACCGTATCGTAGCCCAGATATGCGACCCAAGGCACGACACCGAGGCTCGTCTGCTGGGCCTCGGCAAACTGTTTCTTGGTGATGCCGTGGACGAGCCGGCGCAGGTGCTCTGTGTCGCGGAAAAAATGCATCGCCGGGGCGGGATCCGGATGCGTTGGGTGGTAGAGATGCAGATGCGCCGTCTCGACGGAGAGTGGCTGCCGCAGGCGGCTCGCCGTATCGAGGTGCGCGTCAAAGAGCCGCTCCGACGGTGCGAGATGGCTGTAGGATTCCACAGTGGATAACCACGAGACGGAGCGCCACGGTAGAACGAGTAGACTGGCGAGCAGCGGATCCTTGGCAAGGACCTGCTCGGCGCGTAGGATCGTGGTGATGGCGCCGTCGAGGTTGCCGTGCTGCCGCTGGCTCTTAATGTGCACGAGCTGCGCTAGTAGAAACGACGCTCGTCGCAGACGTATGGAGTTACTCATGTCGTCGCCACTGCGCTGTAACGTCTGGTGGATCCACTGCCAGATAATGTCCTCCATGTTTTCCGCAATGAGGAACGGCACCAACGCCTTGACAAAAACCTTGTGCTCGAGAAACGCCAGATCGTTCTCCGCACCCGTGGATCGCAGCCAGCGCACTACGCGCAGCGCCGTGGCCGACGCGGAGGCGGGGCCCGTGTCGAGCTGCCGCGCGTCAATCTGCTTTTGCTTGGTCATGATGCAGCCCGTGGCGGCGTTGAGTGTCATCAGACCCTTGGCAACGGCATGGTCAAAATCGTCCATGGGGTCGCGCCTGGAAACCGACCTCGGGGACGGGATAGTGGCACTGGCGGTGGGGCTATTTTTGTTATAGGAGAAGAGAGGGTTGGCGAGGATGGACCGCAGATGCCGGCTGGCGGCTGAGAGTCGCACAGCGCCATGTGAAGAGGAAGAGGAGGAGTGGTTGCTGACGGTCGTGTTGGATGTGGTTTTCGAGTGTTTGGTGAGCGCTGTCTGACCGTATTCTTGCTCGAGCTGCAGACGAAAGGACGACTTTAATCCGTCAAGCAGCTTTTGCGATTGTTGCGCCGACAGGCCCGCGGGCTCATGGTAGCCGGCAAAGAGCTTCCGGAGGGAGTTGACTGGTTTCGTGGAAAACATGATGATGGGGATCTCGGTGATTTGCCAATGATGATGGTTTCATGGCACCACCTACTGGCAGGCCGAGTGGAACACGACAGTTGTTCCTGTGTGAAGTGAGGCGATCAAGAGTGGGTGATGAAGGGCAGCCACGTCTAAACAGCCCATTCAGGCTCAAGTTGGACTCATGTCGTCGATCGTCTCATCCACTATCGATAACAGACGGAGCACGTGATATCCAAGTGGAGAGCTCTGTCTGGTGGACACTACTGGTAAAAAGCAATGTGAAGCTAACCAAAAATAGCTGAGCTGGTTGCAGGGACAAAGCGTCAGGTACCTATACATTAGTCGGCGGTGTTTTGCGCCCGAACAGACTACGCAGAGATACAACATTTGGGTGTAGCTTACTCTGCCGGTACGTACCATTGCTCTCGCAAGAAGTGCAAGTGCTGCGTCTAGGCGAAATCTGGCGAAGCGGTTGTTTGACGATGCGTGCTCGCTACTGCAAGCCCCTATAAAGCTACATGTAATTGCTCGTGTGCCAGCGCGGGACGAGCCAGTGCGTGCAGGTAGCACCCGATGGAGCCCACTGACGCATTGGAATCTCTTTCTTTCCTTGGATTGCTCTGCGCCAGCCAGCCTATTACACTGCAGAGGCAATTGGTGCGAACAAGAAAAATCCTGTCGAGTGGGCTGCAGGGAGGTACAAGTACTTGCGTGGGCCGTGTTGCCCTGGGCAGCGAGGAGGTCAAGGCTACCGCAAACTTGGTAGGTGCGGTTAGGCATCGAGGCAGTGAATGCCCTGAGCAGCGAGCAGTGATCAGTGAGCAGGGTAGGAGATGGCAATATTTGAAGAAGCAAGCACGGGCACACTGCATTCAATACTTTTGGTTGCACAATGCAATCACACAACATGAGTTCTTTCAGAGTACAGGCGCACAAGGATAACCAGGTAGGTACCTACCTAGGTACCTCTTCTTAGCTGAGAGATTCAGTGGCTGGCCTCGGCGCTGTCCAGGCGCTGAGCTCACTGGTGCTGATCAAGGGTAACGCAGAGAGCTCGCTCAGGCATTGGGGGCGCTGAAAGGTCCCTACAGCGCCTCCACATGCTGCACGATCCACCGTTGCTTGCTGTACCGGCTTGCTGTGCGCCTGCCTGGCTAGCAGACCCCAAGGAAGAGGAAGGGGGGCATCACCGGCCGCTAAATGCTAAATAGGCGTGCAAGCCTTCACAGCCTTCTGTTCATTCGCTCTACCCGTACCTTGGCGAAAACCCTCCTCGCTTCCTCCACTTCGCTTTATCCTCTTCTCATCAACCACAACCACAACCTCCCATCGTCGTCGCTCCTGTCGATACCTCCTCCATCTCACCCACCGTCAATTCGGACTTGGTAGCTGGTCGACATTAGTTTACGCACCTCTGCCTGTCCTCGTTTGCTTGCAGAGGCCCACCCAACAGGCCGCTGCCCTTTTCGCACAACCAGCTCTCCCAAACTCTATCCTCCAGCTCCGGCTCTCTTTGCATCCTCATCACAACAATCCCTACCGTCTACGCCCAACATGTCCGAGGTCACATCACGGTCTTCCGCTTCGCGCGGCAGAGGTTCTGGCCGCGGCGGTCGTGGCGGCTTCGCTGGCCGTGGGGGCCGCAGACCCAACGGTGCTGACAAGCCTGATCACAGCGACTCCCCAGGCGCCTTTGACGACGATGGCGACCTGGGCGAGCTCCGGAAGCTGTACGGAGATAAGACTTCTGTCATTCGCGAGATGTTCCCAGACTGGTCCGAGGCCGACGTTCTTTTTGCCCTGCAGGAGACAAACGGTGATCAATCCGAAGCTGTGACGCGCATTGCCGAAGGTAGGCTTGCCATTTTCTTCCAGCCAGCCTGGAATGGGCGCGCAGCATTGACAGCGCAGCATCACTGCCTCCGCCGCTTTTGCCTCATTGCTGTCTCTTTTTTCATTCTCCCATGACATGGCTGACCCTCTTCTCTTCCTCTCTTTAGGCACAATTTCTCAATGGGGTGAAGTCTCCAAAGCGAAGAAGCCTGCTCGCACAAAGGCCAAGGATGCTGCTCCTGCCGCGACTACCGCTACCGAACCGACGACCGCCGCGCCTCGCGCTGCTCGCGGCGGCCGTGCCGTGTCCGAAGCAGGCCGAGGACGAGGCCGAGCTACAGAAAGAGGCGGTCGGGGTGGTGCCCCTCGTGGTCGTCCCGCTCAGCCTCCCACCAACGGTGCCTTGCGCAACAAGGAGAACCAGCAGCTGTCTGTCCCTACCGAGGAATCTTCTGTTTGGACTGAGACCAAACCCAAGGCTGAGCCCATTGACACCAAACCTGTCTCTGAACAGCCGGCCAGCAAGCCTGCCAATATCGCCAAAACGTGGGCTAGCATGCTCCGCCAGTCGACCGTTCCCAAGCCTGCCCCTGTGTCTAGTAGCATCCAGATCAACCCCGCCGACTCTACTGAACCCACCGATACCGCCGAGCCTGTACCCGTATCCACTTCCCCTACCGAAGAGAAGACCAAGGCCGACGAGGAGACGACTCCTGTGGCCACGAATGCCGACCTGGTCATTGACGAGCCTGCGCTGCAACCCTCCAAGGACGATCTCACAGAGACAAATCTTGAACAGGTTATTGACGACTCCCAGCCACCTGCGACTGGCACCGCCGCAAGCACCGCCGCTGACTCTTGGGATCCACGACAGAGCCCTATTAGTTCCACCGCCACTCCTCTCTCCGCCGCCCACCAGCAGCACCAGAGAGTGCCCATCAGTGGTTACGCCGCCTCCGCCCTCAAGGCTACGACTGACAGAATTGCCCGGCCCCCTGGCCTCCAGCGCCGTGTTCTCGACCAGGAAGAAGCTGTCCGCATGCCTGGCAACCGTGATGTCGACCGCGCTGCTGTTCAATTTGGCGCCTTCAACCTCGGTGATGGTGATGAGGATGTCGATGGTGAACGTGAGGACGCCGAGACTCGTGCTCAACCTCCTGCCGATTCCCCTGTTACCCAGCCTCGTGCTTCCCTCCCTCCCGTAGCTCAACCCTCTGCGACGCCCGAATCCTTCCCCAAGGCCGCTGCTCCTGGTAGGTTTTCACTTCGGAGCCCCTACTCCAAGCACGACTAATCGTTAAGCAGGTGCTGGACCTACCGCTCAGATTCCTACACATTGTAAGTGCCTCTACAACCAGACTTACTGCAGCTTCTCAAGCTAATCATTTGTGCAGCCACTCAACCTGCCATCCCTGGCCAGCAGTACGGTCGCTACAGCCAGGATCCCTCTGCTCAGAAGCCCATCGATCCCTTTGGCCAGCAGGCTACGCCCGTTTCACAGCCCCCGTTCGACAGCTTCTCTTCTACTACCACGAGCCAAACCCCTTCTCAAGGCGCCTTCTCCTCTGCTCCCTCCGATTACTCCAACTATTACACCGCCAACCAGCAGGAGCGCAATGCCTATAATAACTACTATGCCCAGCACTACGGCCAGCAGCAGCAGCAGGGTCCGCATGGCCAGCACGACGCTCAGCAGCGACCTCTTGGTGGCTACAACGCTACCCAGACCGATAGCCTGAGCCAGTATCCTCAAAGCGGATCCTCACACGGCCAGCCTCGTTTTGGCGTCACCGCCGACAACCAAAACAGTGGACACTCCACCCCTAACCCCGCTGCCCAGGCCCAGCAGCAGATTCCTCAGGGCCAGCAGGCTCAACCCAGCCAGCAGGGTCAGTCTGGCGCGCCCGGCTCTCAACCCCAGGGCCATGGACAACAGTACCCCGGATACAACCATCCTTACTACCCGTATTACCAACAATACTACTCTGGATACGGTCAGGGTAACTTTGGTCCCTATGGAAAGGGTGGCATGTATGGTCAGCCTTACGGCATGTCTCCCAACGCGCCTTATGATCACGCCAGCTCGCCCGGCAACTTTGCCCCCTCCAACGCCCACCGTGATAACACCGCCAGCTCTGGTCTAGGTGATTATGGCCGCGGAGCTGCTAACCAGACTGGCTCTCAGCCTGGTCTCGGTGCCACTGGTTTTGGTGGTTCCCACGATGGCTTTTCCCGCGGCGGCTCCGCCTTCCAGTCGCAGACTCAGGGTTTCAACAGCCAAACCCAGCCTGGCACCGGCGCCCCGGGTGCTGACGACCTGAAGCCCTTTGGCGATGGCAAGGTTGCCTCTGGGCCCTCTCCTTCTCTCGGTGGTGCCCGACCCGGGTCGGCCACCAACACTGGCCCTGGTGGACAGGGTAGCGGCCTGCCTCCCCAGACTTCGCAGATGGGAGGTGGATACGGTGGCTACCCGAGCCATCTGCAGGGCCACGCCGGCCACGGCAGTGGTGCCTACGGAATGGGCAATGCCGGCGCCGGGGCCAACCAGCACGGCAACACCCCCTATGGCTCGTACGGCAACCAAGGCTTCGGTAGCGGTGGCTACTACGGTGCCGGCCAGCAGCAGCAGCAGCAGCAGCAACGCGGCGGCTGGGGTGGCAACTACCATTAGGGGGGTAGACGCCGTGATGAGAAACGGCGAGGCCGCCATCGACGCGGGGGCATGACCCTCCGTGAAATGGTGGTGCGAGACGAGCGAAGAATGCAAGCGATTGCGCTGGACTCGCCACGGCACAGCTGAATGCCGTCGAAGATGCCGAAGGCTGCGGGACAGTTTGACCCGAGCGAATGTATTTTGTTTGTCACCAGGAACCTTGGTGACTAGGGGATTTGGGACGGAAATGCGAGACGGATGGATTATCTCGACTGTTCAACTATGCATAACGTGTACGATTGTTTCTATGGACTAGTTTTTCTATCTTTTGATTTTGCTCTTTTTTTATTCCCAAAACGCACCGGAGGAGGACATGATGCGAACCCAACGACGAGCACTGGCGACGTGTTTTTAACAAAGAGCTAGGGATGCACCAGAGCTGGTTGTGGTTGCCATGGACGGCCTCGGCTGTTTGCTTCCAGGAAGTGATGTGGTCGGTATTTTTGTTTTCACTTGCGCTGCAATAGCAATACGAAGGGAAGGGAAGAATAAAATGACATTGTTTATGGGAACGGAAAGGGAGACGAATTCGCAACGGCAATGGAAAGATTGGTCATATGTATAGGGGCATGATGGCTGTTTGGCACGACAGATGCTATGGGGATGTGTATAGTCTAGACAGCCAGAATGAACGCATTGACAAAGGAACGCTTTTCGTCCAATGTAATGTTACACAGATGTCTGCGATAAAGTGGCACGAAACTACACGGGGGCTGCGGTCGAGGACAGGCATGGGCTCATGATGCACATTCTAGCATTAATAAGCACCACTCCACAGCAGCGGCGGGTAATTGACCACGTCTTTCCTGTCAGCCACCTCCTTTTCTATCTGTATGCAGTATCTCAAGTCGGACCAGACACGGAACGAGCAGACGATGCCATCCAACAAGAACGCGCAGGCAATCATGGCCACCATCGCCACGGACAGGAGCAAAGTGCTCGGCGTGGTCATTGGCGACAGAAAGATTGAACCGCCTGGCTTGTACATTCCCCGGCGGTACGCGGGCCCTCTGATCCTATGTTCACTTCCTACACCATTGCTGAGGTTATAGTCATGTTTCTTAAATAGAAGCCTAAGCTCTGCCCGAAATCAGCTTTGCCGTACCCAATCCTTCTGCGCGGTACATTGTTGTCAGCATGGACTTTGACGTGCCCTATCTGTCGAGGCCCCTTTTCGGCCTTGTTTTGCACTGGATACAGGCCAACCTCGTCCCTGCCCCAACTCAAACCACCACGGACTCTTGTCCCTCTGTGGAGGGGGCCACGGTTGTCACGCTCAAGGTGGACGAGGGCTCGGCCGCTGCTGGCTGCATCGCAAGGCATCTGTCGCCGAACCCGCCGCCGGGGAGCGCGCCGCACCGGTATGGATTCTACCTGTACGAGCAGCCGCCAGACGGGTTTGACGCGGCGCGGTGGGCGCCGGATGAGCGTGGGAACATGGGCAACTGGGCGAGAAAACGCTTTGGCTTGGATGGGTGGGAGAAGGCGGCTGGGCTGGGGCCGATATTGGCAGCAAACTACTTTACGAGCAACTAACTAAAAAAAAAGGTACTGTATACGGCATCAAACCGCTAGACTTGTACACGCTGGGATACTAGAGGGATGCAAGCGTGAATTGAGGATTCACTCCGGACAGCCCGCAAAGCGATCAGCTATGAATCATCTTCAACTCCAACAAAGCATCAAGGCATCATCAAAACGTATCATCACGCAGTACAATACTGCTTTAATTGTACATGAATACCACCATCCACGAGAATTTGCAACACCGTCATCCACCTACCCAACTGTCGCACACCAGGGCGCCACGAGACACGGGCCAGTCATAGATGGCATAGTCTCCTTGGAGTTGGCATTCTGACGGAGAACGCGCCAGCTGGGGAAGCTCAAATACACATTTTCTCTGGTATTATTAAACGGACACGATGGTATACTAGCACGAATCGCAGATTTACACATTTCTCGCTGGTGATGCATCAGCGTACGTGACATGCTCTCATCTCATTCCAGATGGAGAATTTGCACTGCCATGATGGGTGAAACGATATAGCTTGGACGTGTGAGAACGTATCTGGGGCATTGCAAATTATGCTACAAGTAACAACTTCAATAAGAGATTGCACTTGTGCTCCATGTACCGCATGCACTACATGAAACATGTGCAACGACTGTCGCTCGCGACACGGGACCCTGATCAAGACGAGATAAGAAATGGGAAATGTATAGTTCGTGTAATCAAGTGTTTTATTTCTGTACCACTCTATTCCGCCACTAGGCACTCCCTGCCTGTAGGTATCAAAAAAGCAAAGTCTTGCTGTGCTTGCAAGCACCGCCGACATTCCTCAAAAATCACCATGGGAATACAGCATTCGCACTCCGACCCCAGCAATCAGCGTCTAAAATCTCGCGTTACTTGCCAGTAAAGTAGTACCCAATTGAAAGAAGAAAGTACAAAACACAGGAAAAAAAGTAGACAAGACAGTGGGAAAGTGTCTAGTAAGGAGACGCCGTCCAGGTATAAATCAGCAACGCAAATGATTGGCTCCTCTGCAAATCAAGCAGATGAATGAGAAGAAAAGACGAAAACAGGCAGTGAGAGGATATTGAAACATCTTGTACCAATGGGTTAAAACAGATATCGAAAGAAGCTGCAGTCGAATCAGAGGGTGTTTAAGAGGTCATCGTCTCGGCAAAGAAAAGTGAGAGCAGGACTCTTTTGAATGAACAACGGTCCACAAATGAAATGAAGAATTGCGTCGCTTGATCAGCCAGGAATGCTGCCGGCAAGATTTGTGGCTATGAAGTAAAAAGTGTGGGTGAAATGAAAGGCTCAAAGGGCACAATAATGAAAAATTCGTAAGTCGTAAGATAAACAGGAACAGCACCCGCCGTTACATGACCACACAGCAGCCGCACCCGCCCTTCTTAGCGTCCTCGGGTTCAAACTGCGGCACTTGCTGTATTTGTGGTGTAGCTTGCGGCGGGCCCATTACGGCGGTGTTGCCCGGGCGCGGGCTGGTCACGGGTGTGCCCGGTGGCTTGTCGATAATCTTGGGCATGGTCGAGTACATAGAGCCGGTGCGCATGAGCGGTCGGTTCGTGGTGGCAGGCTTGAGAGGCCACTCGTCCTCGGCCGGCTCACCATCTTTTTCGGGATCGGCGCCGGGCTTAGGTAGGCCAAGAGAATTAGTGTTGAGAGGGCGAAAATCCTTATCATATGCGTCGCCAAACATGCCGTCCTTCTCCATCTGCTCTTGGGCCATCTTCTTCGCGACAAAGGGTGGAATCTGTTGATCGGGCGGCAATCGCGGATCGGGCTTAAATGTGTTGGCCATCCATGGCGGCTCACCCTCAGGATGCTTCGCCCGAGATGTCACTCGTCCATTTCGCGTGCCTGGCCGGGAACCAGCGCTGCCCGGAGAATCTTTGCCTTTGGTACCGGGTCTTGCAGGCGTGCTAGAGCTATTCTTGCGCGTGTGCTTCTTGGGCGAAGAATCGGTAACGGAACGTTTGCCGCTTGGAAGGCTATTGCTTGCATCTCTAAATGCGGCACTAGCGCTGCGAGAACGCGTTTTGGTGTAGGTGAGACGATCGTCTTCGTCAGAGTTTTGGCGAGCGGCGAGGGAACCGTGCTCGAGAAAGCCAAGTGAGATTGGCGCCGGGCTGGCTTTGGCAACAGGAATACGGGTGCTGCCAGTGAGCGCGTTGGAGGTGAAATAGGAGCTGGCCTCGGCCTCGGCGATTTCTTGGGGGGTTCGCAGATCCCAGCTCGGCGGCGACGAGAGCGGCTCGAGCGAAGCGGAATCCTTCTTGAGTCGGTTCAAGTTGGGTTCGGATTCTGTGGTATGGCTGAGGCGGCTTTCGTTTCTGCGTGCGATGCGGCTCGAGGTTCTCCCTTTCGGTAGGAAGAAGCCAGCAGCCTCGAGCTCTTCTGTTTCGATTCTGGCCAGCTTGTCTCTGTGAATCCATTTCGATTGGTCCTGGCTGTATACGAATTGGTCGCTCTGGGCCTTTTCCTCCTCTGAGAGGCATGGAAGTAACTCTCGCTGGTCGTCGGAGCTTTTAGACCATTTGTTGCTGTGCAGGTTATCGGCGGATCGCATTCTGCGGGCAGTTATGTCTTGCGTGATTGTTCTTGGAGCACTTTGGGCATCGTGTGCGGGAAAAGCAGACGCTGCTTGGGACTGTTCGTAGGACGTGGTGGTAGTATCGCGGAGCTGGCCCTGGTTGGAGACAGAAGTTGGTTAGCTCGATGCTCGACCACGCGTCAGACCCCTGAGCGCGATGTCTGATGCAGCAACGTACCTCTGCGTTGACACGAGAATAGTCCCAGTCGCGTTCATGGCCATGGCTACTGCTGGGCGGAGTCAAAGCCGACGCCGGCCCTGGTACAGAAGCCACGGCAGCCATTGGTCACCACAGTGGCGGAACGGCAGTGACTGGTACGACAGAGTGAGAGGCGACGATTTATTGTGGCGGCCACGAAGCGCCAGGAAATTGGAGAGTTGCACAGATCCAAGACAAAAGAGAAGGAATAAAAAGCCCAGTTGGAAAGGGGAGCACGGACACGCTCAAGCGGCCGTCTTGGCACACGGCAACCGGGTATCACGAAATTCGCAATCGTGGGAATGATTTTGGTCGTCGGACGGTTATGCGAGCAGTGTGCGACTTGTCGATCCCCTGAGCGCTCGTCGGCGGAGGCTCATGAACACGGCTGAGAGGCAGTGTGCAAAGGGCAATGCAGGCTGGTCGATGGGCGAGCAATGGGATTAATGTTGGATATGGGACTAACGACGCCAGAAGAAGAGATGAGAGAGAAGAGAGGCAGCGGCAGACCAAGGATAGCCAAAGCGGAGCAGCGCCATGCATTCACTGGCGATGCAGTCTGGGCGTGGTGGTGGACGAGTGGATGAAAGGGTGGACGGATACAACGGACGGGAGTGGACGGGGGAGGTGGAGGAAAGGCAAAGGGCGGCATCACAGATGGGCTGAGGCTGGGGAGACCAAGCTGTACAAGTTGGAGCTGCCAGACGCCGCCAGCGCTGCTCGGTTCCTTTTCAGCGCAGTCCAATGGCCGCCACAGCATGTTACAGTGGATAACGCAGTGTTGGCGCTCTGTAAGCCCCTCTGTCGACTTCCCCCCACCCACCAAGCAGCCACTGTATTTTTCTTTTTCGCCCCCCAAGCAGGGTCCAGCCTATAGCCTGCGCAGCTATTGGTCACTGATGCGTTGTCGACAAATAAGACACCAGCAACCAAAAGCAAAAATTGAACAGACAGAATGGCTGAATCAAACGGATTTGGTTTGTCCTCTTCGTAGCTACGGAGATTTGTTTTTTCCTCATCTCAACCCAGAATGGGTCGCGTTTGGTGTTTAATTTAACAGTTTATAGCGTCTGCAACAACAGCCCACCCCGCTGGTGCGTGTACCGCTACAGACTGATTGCATGCATGGGGTTCCGACCCGTGCGTAGCAGTCTGCAGCCAGAGCAATAAGCGACCCGGCGCAACATCCAAGCACGTTAATTTGTGTACAGGTACCGCTGCGTGACTGTACTGAATTTCTTCTTGCTGTGTCTATCTATCAATATCTCAGCGTCATGGCCCGTCTTGTAATCCACGCATGGCTTTTGCTGGGTTTGTGTCAGGCTTGCGTACCTGACGCCTGTTTGACTGCCAGCTGCCTGCCGGTGCCTATTGGTTTAGCTGCTGGCGGTACCCAGCGGCTTCCTTCCGGCCTACCAAGCATCCGATGTCCCATTTCCACCCATTCGTTCATCTTCTGCGCGACTCTGTTCACGCTCTACGCAAAACAACATCGTTGGTGTCGGCGCTATTACCCATAGCGTCCACCACTGCCATTTGCCAATGTCATCTTTGACCGGGACCTGACCCTAATTCAGGCACGCTCAACTTCATGTGGGCTCGCCGAAAATTCTGTCCGCAGCTTCAGCTTATGTTTGCCTATAATATCCTGACAAACCAGTTGCATTGCTAGCAGTAGCGCGTTTTCTTCATCGAGCGGTCTTTGCGTCGTTTCACCATCATCTTGCGCGGCTCTCGTCAACATTTCATTCATGCCGGCCAAGCGCATACTCAAGGGCGATCATCACCGCACGGCTCCGTTCGCCTGGTTCGTGCCGCTGCCGACCAATGGCTAGGGCGGCTGAAATTACCACAAGTCTACCGCCCAGGACCCCGGTCCAGTCCAGGCCAGTGCTACGGATACCATCTCCCGCTTCACATTAGCAACTTCAATAGCCCGTCCGGCGGACCCTCCCGAACCTATTTCGCCAGGCAGAATAGAATCCAGCCAATGACCCCGCGGAACCAACTTTCTCGTCTACGGAAGCGTAGACTCTGATTCGATACATCGCCGTTGTGGCTTGCTGCAGTCGCTTCGGCTCGAACCAGGTACATCAGGCTGACCAGGCTGGTTGCACCAATGGCGTTGGCCGGATCACCGCTTCATCGAGACCCTGTCTATACCATGCAGACTGCTATCAGTCCATCATTCGTTCAATGACCACAAAACGGCACAGTCCATTTTCCCAATGACTGCAATGTTTGTCTTTGCGCAAAGCAACTTTGCTTCACTCATCAGTGACAAACAGCTGCCGCCATATTGTTGTTGCGTGAGCCGCGGCCAGCGACGACGGGCGCATTACATTTGCCTACATGTAGCACTTGTTGGCCGCTTAATCGACTACTCGATGAAAGCCCCTGCCGAGAATGCTACTAGGATGCTACAACACCTGCCGTCAAGCCTGACAGTCACATACCTCATGTCAAATGGCTGCGAAGCCCCTGGGTGCGCCAGTTTCAGAGTCGAGCGAAACAAACGCTACCGAATCGAGATTCCCCTGAGAACGAGGGTGCCAGGTTCTTGTCATGATGTTGCTTTCGGCATGGACCCGGTGGAGTTGAGGATTGGCAATAGTAAATCGACAGGGTGCCGTCACATTTATTGAATCTTGGCGGATCTTGCAATTCAGTAGTCGCTAACTAATACTGGCAACTACATTGGCACATTGGCAAGCAAGCAAACGCTCGTGGCCCCAAGCGTGAACGGAGTTATCTTTTACTACCCGGCGCGAAGCCAGCCTCTGCACGCCGCCGAGACTTGCGTTGGCTTTTGTTCGCACCAAACTTGTTCCATTATGGAATCAAGGCGCCGCCATAACGAACACTAATTTTTTCGCCTCTTCGGTCCTACTATGACGGTCTCTCACGGTCAACCATGGCGAGACGGCTACCTAGTGTTGGTGGGGCTCTACAGCCTCATCTGTTAGCCTTCCGCTTCAACTTGTCTGTTACACAATGGCAACAATAGACAAGACAAAATCCCGGCCAGCTCGTCGTACGCGGATAGTATGCATATCGGATACACACAACTGCGCCGTCAAACTCCCGCCGGGCGATGTCCTCATTCACGCCGGCGATATTACGAATCAGGGCAGTCATTCAGAGGTCCGCAGCCAGTGCCCAATGCGCGAAACGACAGCGAAGCATGCTTACGGGTTATACAGCTCTCTAGAGCGATAAAATGGCTGGAGGGGCTGCAGTATGAAGCCAAGATTATAATAGCTGGTCCGTCTCAATGCAGCGATTGATGGCTGGCACTGGCCATGTTGACATGATGGCAGGCAATCATGACATCACGCTTGATGCCGATTTTTACGCCAAGCATGGCCATGAATTTCACAACAAAAAGACGGAATCTCACGAAGAATGTCTAGCGCTGGTCAAGAACTCGCCATCGCTCACTTACCTGCAGCATGAGACGGCCACAATCCGGCTGTCGTCCCCGACTGGGCCGCGAACCGAGTTTACCGTCTTCGGGTCGCCCCTCGCACCGGCATTCCACAAATGGGCATTCTACTATACCCCATGCCACGCAGCCTTGCTCTCCCGTAAATCGTCTCAGTTTTGTTCTACACAGACGGGGAACGAGCTTTGCACTTCCCCGTGGGAGGACATCCCAGCCCGCGCAGATATTGTCGTGACTCATACCCCGCCGCGCGGCCATTGCGACGACCGTGGCGGCGTGGAGCGTCCAACAGGCTGCGAGGCGCTTCGGCGCGCTCTCTGGCGCGTCCGTCCCCGACTTGCCATCTGCGGCCACATGCACGAGGGTCGAGGCGTGTCGCGCGTATCGTGGGATTTGAGTCGTGAATACGGTGAGCGGGACGAAGACGGTCGCGGTTGGCAGGATCCAGGTGCAGGAAGCAACAACAAGATGAGCCTGATTGATTTGACGGCCAAAAATTCAAGTCGACCGCTGGATAATGATGGGCTGTGGTTTGGAGATGGCGGCGTTGGTTCGGTAGATGTTGCACGCCGGGGCGAGGGGCAAAGTTCTGGCGAGGCGGGTGTTGAGATTGTAGCGCCAGGCTGGCAGGGACGCAGGGAGACTTGTGTGGTCAATGCGGCTATTTTGAAGAGCAATTTTCCGCATGCGGGCGGGAAACAGTTTAACAAGCCCATTGTCGTTGACCTCGACCTTCCTGCAGTGGACGAGAGTTAGTGACGTCTGACAGCAGCTCGGATGCAAAAAGAATGAGAGATCAAAGCAACGGTGTGTCAAATATGACTTGGCAGTGTGATTTTATGCTCTCGAGCGAAGACATGGAGAAACCAGCTTCAGGCCGCCTGCAGTAATCAGTCCAAGCCATCCCTCAGACGTCCTGCTTGCAAAAGGCAGGGTGCGGCCGTGTCCATGAATACCTCTCAACTGATGTGTGAATACATGTCATCTTCAATTCTTGGTCTTTGTTCTTTGCACAGACGACCATCGCTCCGAAGAGTCATAGAAACGCAAAAGAACAGCGGGTGCACAGTTTACATCTCCACGCCGTGTCGCCCGTACAGGCACGACGCAACAGTAACCCACCCACCACCATCTTCCCACCGATGCAGCGTCATCTCAACAGCCCGCCGCTCAAAATGATCTACGCTGCATCTTCCCGCCTTCCCCGTTTTACTGGGGTTTTCCTGCATCGTTTCCACGGCCGTCGCATTTGATGTTTGGTCCAGCATCCACCTCCACATATGACGTAGCTCGTCGGGCCGGGACGCCAATGTGGATCGCGGGGAGAAGCATCATCGATCTGCGGCCGGGCATTTGTTTTATTTTATTTATTTATTTTTACGAAAAAGCAAATAAATAGGGGACTTTCTGGGGCCAAGCCTGTTGATGGCACGTCATTGTGCTTTGTTTTAGCTTCTTGGCTCTGGATGTATCCTTTTGTACTGTTTCTGTGCGATGCCTTTGGGCATCAATAGCATGCCCGTGTTACTTGTAAGCCGGCTTGACACATTTGGGTGTCGCCGAGCAAAAGACATGGTCGGCAAGCATAATCGTGATGGCTTTCCGGTAGCTCTTTTGCTTACAGTGTATGAAGCTACAGTCGGTGTAGTTACTGCTTCACAGCTTGGATGGTATAGGTCAGCGGCAGTCTCCATCGCTCGCTCTTGAGCGCGTATTCGCCTGCAAGACGTCAGCATGCCCTGTGCACAATATCCACGTCGTAGTAAGAAGCTCCGCATGTCGCAGGCACTCACCTCTGCCAATCTCCTCCATCTGGCCCGGGAGCGCATCCCACGGCACGCTCTGGTGCTCCCGGAGCCCCGTCACGCGCAGGCCGGCCTCGAGCAGGGCCTGCACAATCTCCCCCAGGCCGTGGTTGAACTCGGCCGAGACTGTATGCGCAAACGCGTGCGGCGCGTGCTTGACATATGTCGCGCCCTCGTCAAAGAGCAGCGCCTGCCCGCCGCGCGCAAAGTACGGATGCCGCAGCACCAGCCGGGCGTCGTCGTGTTCGTCGCGCACCGTGTCGTCGATGGCCCAGAGCATGGGGTGGCCCTCGCGGAGAAAGAGCCGCCCGCCGGGCTGCAGCAGCCCGGCCACGACCCGCGCCCAGCGCTGAATGTCTGGGATCCAGCACAGCGCGCCGATGCCGGTAAAGACGAGGTCAAAGGCCTGGTTGGGCAGCGCATTGAGGGCATCGTAGACGGGGGCCTCGACAAAGTCGACTTTGGCGCCGCCGGAGCCGTGCGTGGCGGCGGTCAGCTTGCGCGCCTCGGCGAGCGAGGCGGCCGAAAAGTCGAGGCCGGTGACGGAGGCGGCGCCGCGCCGGGCGAGGCTCAGCGTGTCGGTGCCAATGTGGCACTGCAGGTGGACGACGCGCAGGCCGGCAATGTCCCCGAGCAGCGGAATGTCGAAGCGGGCCACGTCGGAGAGATAGCTGGGGTCCGCGATGAAGTCTTGAATGTTGTAGTCTGGCGACGCGGCGTGCTGTGAGAATGTCCCATGTGAGAGGGTGTATTTTGTGTGTACATATAGGTAGACGGGTGTTGACTTACAAGAGGAGCACGCTCATCCCAGATTTTCCGGTTGAGGCTTTCCCAGTCTACGTTGGCCATTTTTCACTCGTATTTAAGAATGGAATGATTGAGTAACAAGAAATCACGAGATGATATTCTGGGTTCAAGTCAGAAATCAACAGCTCAATATATGAATGTGTCTTTCTGCTACGCTAAGCCCGACTCAGCTCGCCGACGTCTTTTCTGATTCTGGAAAGCATGACTTTGTCAACGGCGTGAATCACACAAATCTTGGCAAAATGAAACGAAGCGTTCTTTGGGTATTAATTGTAGTCTTTATAGTCAAGGCATGCAATGTCTGTGGTCATGGCTTTCTTCTACTGCGCCTCAATTACCAAACTGCTTGTATTCGTGAGCCGGCCATCTTACTGGTGCAGAGTGTAAACCTACCCGCGAGGTTATGAGCTCTGACACAGCTGAACTTCTCACTCCGTCCATGGCAGACATGTACATGTACATAGTCCGGGGTCGCTCTTCCATTACGTCCATTGCGTCCATTGCGTCGTCCTGTCAAGGCGTGGGGTAACCTCTTTCTCTCGAGTGTCTCATTGCTGCCTTGTTCGCCCACTAACAAACCCAACTTGAACAACATCATCCCCGCGATGCTGAATGAACGAGTTGCCCAACACCTCAGCCTCTGAAATGCACGACTCGCAGCTTCCCTGGTCTTGCGATCGCTGCTACGCCGTCAAGGAGCGCTGCATCTGAGCACCCAGCTCGGCCGCCCGCTGCGATAGGTGCATCCGTCTCAGCCACGACTGCGTTCGAAAGTGCGCTGCCAAGCGCCCTGGGAGACGCCCTAAAGGTTACACGCCCGCCGTCTCAGCCCCGGAATGCAATGGTGGCGCTTCGGTGCCAAAGAGCCTTCTGTTGGATGATGCGTCCTCGTCCTCGTCCTCGTCCATGGTCGATCGCGTCGTGGCGGACCTGGGGCTGTCGGCCGTAGAGGCAGACCTGCTTCGCACCAGCATCCTCAGCAGCGACTTTGTAGAGCAATTCATCATCGGGCCCAGCTTTGGCAAGGCGCACCTAGAGTACATGGCCAAGCAACTGTACGACGCCCCTGCGACGCTAGGCCACGCCTACACGGCGAGTGCCATGTCGTGGGGAGACGACTCGCACGTCGCATCCCCCGAGCGAGGGCCAAGCAGTGGTCGCTCAGACTATTTCGAAAAAATGTACCAACATGCGACAGCGGCTGTGGCGACGTTGCGCTCCATGCAGCCGTCCAATGCGCGCGAAATGTGCCTCTGCCTCGTCCTGGGCGCCACCATCATGACGTTTACGCTCAAGGTGCAGGTTGCCAACGCCAGAGCCATCTGCCGCCAGACGCTGGAACTGGCAAAGCCAATACACACGAGAGATGATTTGCTGGCCAGCGCACTGCCAGAGGATCTCGCTTTTGCATCCTGTCTCGTGCTGACAGACGTGGCCGAGAGCCTGCTGTTCTGCGAGCCTCCCACGGTGCGCTACAGGACGGTGCCCAGCCAGCCGCAATACGTGGATCGATTCGTCGGGATATCGCACAGCTTCTTGCCTCTGCTTCACGACGTGGCCGAGCTGAGCTACAACTTGAAAATAGAAAGCGTCAAGGCGGGCGGTCATGCGGCCGCCGTGGCACGTTTTGCGCAAACTCACCACGCTTTAGAACAAGACACTCGCAAATGGACGCCGGATGGCCATGGCGGCTTGGGAGGCTCGGCGAAACGGCCAGTCTCTTTACTGGTATGATTTCGCCGCGTTTATTCCCGAGTCGTCTTCCTGCACTTGATTCGTCAAAGGCAGATGATTGCATGAACCGTGAGCCTTCGACTGAGATTAGATTTATCGGCTGCGCACGGCCAAACCGGGAGTTGACGACGGATGACGAGCAAGCTCCAACCAGCCTGGTCGACTTACACACAATCGCCAGCAGAGCCGGAGGTTTGGCTGCAACCCTCCGGCTGGCCGAGCATAAAAGAAAAAGCAAGGATTCACACATCAATCATGCTTCTCTAGAATCTCATGCTCTGCTCTTGGTAACAGACAAAGAAACAACCAACCTTCACTTATTCTACGCCATGCATCGCCATATCCTCTCAGCCTCGCTCCTCCTCCTCGCCAAAGCCATTGCCGAGCCCGGATCCAACTACAACGTCAGTCGCGAGTTCGCCCTGGCCAATGGCTGCGGAGAGGTGTGCCAGCAAAACATGGCCGCCGCCAACCGCCAAGACCTCGACATCTTTGGCCACGACTTTGATGTCGACTTTTACAAGACGGCGTCCAACTTTAGCACGTCCAAGGCCGGCGCCATGCTCAAGCTTCAGCCCGTGGACCCCAAGCCTCTAAACATTCGATCCGGCACCAGCATCTACCGCCTGCAGTACAGCCCTCAGGATTTAGATGGCTCCCTGGTCCCTGCTACCGCGTTTATCGCGTTTCCATTCGCACCGCCACCGTCACCCAGGGATAGCACCAACTCTGCCGTATACCCCCTCGCCGCCTACGCGCACGGCACAAGCGCCATCTACCGCGGCTGCGCCCCGTCCGGCGGCCCCAGCCTCTACGACTACGACAGCTGGCAGCTGCTCGTCGAGCGCGGCCACGCCGTCGTCGCCACCGACTACGCCGGTCTCGGCAACAACCACATGCTGCACAAGTACGGGAGCTACGTCGCGCAGGCCAACGACGTGCTCTTCTCCGTCGTCGCTGCTCGCCAGGCCTTTGACGGCAAGCTCTTCTCCGCAGACTGGATGAGCGTCGGGCACTCGCAGGGTGGCACCACCGTGTGGAAGCTCTCCGAGAGCCGCGACGCCGACAACGACGAGCACTACCTCGACACCGTCGCGCTCGCGCCCGCCGCGCGCCTCTGGACCATGTTCCGGCTCAACCTCGCGACGCCCGGCGCCTTTCTCGGGCTACGCGCCGTACCACGCCAAGGCGCTGCAGCGCGCCGTCCGCCCCCGAGTACAACCTTGACGGTGCTCGCGGAGCCGCTCCGCGCGCACCGTCAAGGTT
>JARJRE010000294.1:0-34790 GCA_030783385.1 Akanthomyces dipterigenus | reverse complement strand
ATATAAGCTATATCTTTATAAGAATAACTAATTAATTATAGCTACTATATCTTTCCCCTCTTATAAGGACTATAATTAGGATTTTAGGTATATCTAGGCATTATAGGTGGGTTAAATTGTGCTTAGAGGATTAAATCTTAATTTTTAACATAATATGTCTTAGTACTAGTATATAATTTCGGCGTTTTGTGAGCGGAATTACCTGGACCCACTGTAGGGACAACAGATTCGGCCGCGCGTTCAGCCTCCATTGCCCGGATTCCACACCTGGGTGTCTTTTCTTTCAGGTTGGCAATGCTGGAGCGGTCGTGAAATAAAAATGAAGACTGAATGCTGCAGTTTTCCAAACGAAGGCACGTTTTACCTTGAATACCGGCACAGAGTGTCGCCGAACAGCCAGTCAGCTTTCTACAGCTCGCATCAGAGTACAGGGTAGTGGTGCCATCAAGCTCACATGCTGGGGCCGTTTGACAGCCGACGCAAGCGATCGCGCTGCCAGCGCTGTGCAGTCAGCCATCTCAAAGTGTGTCCATTTGCTGTCTAATATAAGGATGTCCAAGACTAGACAGCTTCCTATTCGGGCGCTGATGTCGCGAGGGCACGGCAAGTTGAGTGTCCACCGATGCTAACCAGGACCAGTGCTCCGGTGCGCACCCCTGCGCCAACTGCAGCCGCAAGAACAAGCCGTGCGTCTACGTCGCCGCTAGCACCGACGTGCCAATCATCATCCTAGACAGCAGCAGGAGTAGAAGCTGGGCATCGCGGTCTGTGATACGGCAGAAGCCGGCCGCGCCCCGGCTGAGCCCCGCCCTGGACGACGAGCGCTACTTTTACTACTTTGACGTATTTGCGCGGCGCAACAACTTTAGCGGCAAGAGTCGCCTGTTCACGGATGATGTGAAGCAGATGGGTGAGCTGCAGAGGCTGCCTTCCCTTCTCAACTCGATACGTGCGCTGGGGGCCATCCAGGCGTCCAAGCTGTCAGCAGCATGTCAAAGCCGTGATGCGACCGACACGTATACGAGCTATGCGTTGTACTCGAAAGCTGTTGTAGGACTGCGCAAGAGCATCGATAAGCAGCAGGACTGCATGTCCGAGTCAGATCGAACAGCCTTTCTATGGACAACGCTCTTTCTCGGCATGTTCGAGGTACCTCCATGACCTACGATGCTGTTTCTCATCAAAAGCTTACCTGGGATACCAGCTCATGTCAGACAATAGCGGCACGGGTTGGCTTCAGCACATGGTGCACGGCACGGCCAAAGGACTGGCGGCATCCGGGCCGTCCGCCTGCGACACGCCAGCGGGAGCGCGCATGTTCCAGCAGGCCAAGATGTTTGAGGTGTGCCGGACGATTGTGTTCAACGACACATCGTTTCTGACCCAGCTAGCATGGATAAGGGCGTCGCAGAAACTATGGTCCAACGACGGCTTCTCAGAGGAGTGGCGGCCGCTGGACTCTCTAGTCGACATTATGATTCTCTGTCCAGATTTGCGATATAGGTGACATAAACTGAGCCCATATAAGGCTGAGAGGTTGCTAATTTTTGTCGCCCATAGAGCATACAGATTCTGCTGTGCCGAGGACGACAACCCCAGCCCAGGCGTGCCGGACAAAGCACGCGATATTGCCGCCACGGGCATGGCGCTGCGAGTTGCGCTCGATGCCTGGCACAAGGCCCATCTGGCGCAGGACGAGGCGGCAAGGGAGAGCCGCGGCGGCGCCTCCCCGGTCGAAGACGAATGCAGCCTGCTGACCAGGCTCTTCTGGTCCGCCATCAGCATCTACCTCTCGGGCGAGTTTGACTACGAGATGCACCACTGGGCGCGCTTCGGGCTGGCGGTGCCGACACTCGACGCGGAAACGGTGCGTGGGCACGTCTCGACCATCCTGGCGCTCACCGAGCACGCGCTCAAGAGGGGTAGCAGCCTGTCGCCGCTGCTGTTCCTGTTTCCGCTACGCATCGCAGGGGCACGCTCGGCCTGGGCGCCTCGGGTGCAGCGCGTGCGTGTGCTGCGCATCCTGGACGTGGTGGCGGAGCGGTTCGCTGTAGGGCAGGCGATCCGTGAAGGGCTGACGGATGCCTGGATAGCTATGGGCGTGGAGGCAAACGACTGGTGACTGCTCGGTAGTGAATTCTGCGCGGTTTGTTTGTTGGCTTGGTTTTCTGGCATATGACACTTTGCGCATCAGAGACTCCTCCGTGTGGTTATCTGCTGTCCGAGCTGGCCGAGTTACATGAGTAGTTGGATTATTTCAATCCATTATGGATCCAAAAAGGTAATCAAGAAAGTAACCAAGAAATAAATCAGCACATAAATAAGAAGACAAACCACAGCTGTGTTTTTCAGTCCCGATTTCACTCTTCTGCATCACTCGAGGTCCACGCATCCTCGTCACAACTCGGGTGAAGGAGAGCCAAGGCTTCGCGGGCAGATATTCGGTCCTGGGGTCGGAAACGCATAAGCCCCTGAATGATGGGGAGCAAAAGTAAAGTGAGAGCTGCGGCTTAGGCACTCTTTCCCTGAACCTTGCCTCGAGCGATGTTGTGGTCGAGTTGTCGTTATATGCTGAGAGTCGTATTAGTGACCGCTCCGCCGACTGCCAGAAGGCGCCACGGAGGAAGGGAAAGAAGAACAAAGATGCACAAGAAAAGGGGCAACATCGCAAGAGGGAAAGAGAGTAGAGAGCCATCTACAATACTTGAAAGGGTCGCTCGAAGCCTCGCGGGTATCCTTCCACCGAGCCTCCCACTCAGACGGCAACGCCTCGACGAAGCCACTCACCGAGTGGATCAGAGAGTCGTCGCCACCTAGGACCGTGAATGGACATGACCTGAAAAGAAGATGATAGATCTGCCAAAAAGCCCATCGGCCCACGTGTTACGTTTTATCCATACCAGAGGCGAGAAGGGTAAACTAACAACACAGCCAGCACGCCAGAGGTCAACTTTATAGTCAAAAGTCTTTTGAAATAGCGTCTCCGGTGCGCGCACTGCATTGCACTCGGCTTCACTGCTCGGCACCCGGTCACCGACCCGAAACGAGTCGCCCACGTCGATGAGGCGTATAACCTCCTCGTCTCCGTCGATCCAGTCGTGCCACCTTGCAGCACCGACCAGCTGCTTCGGCAAGTGTTTATCTGGCGGCGTCGCACCCACACGCAGCAGTTCCGCCGTGTCCAGCTCGCTGAGGGTCGAGATGAACGCTTCATTGGAGTTTTGCCAACTTGTGTGTGGCGAAAACAATGTTATAAATGTCGAGGTCTTCAATACCAAGAGTTAGCTCTAATAGTTCACCAAAAGAGACCGCTCTACTCGTTCATGTAGTGATTTGAAGCATAAAATAGGATGGCCTATTGTTCTGCGGGATTCAAGGATACCCGTGATGGAATTAATGTACCTCCATGGGCGAAGCCTGCTTCGTGCAATGTGGCCATGACCTCAAGAACCTGCCTCGTCAGCCGCAGCAAGACTTTCGGGTCGATGTGATAATCGCTATGGCTGTCGATGAGGATTTCCAGCGAAGGACCAAGAGCCTGCATGATGATGCGTCGATGAGCACCATTCGGACCATTGTGGACAAAGTCGTCGTAAAGCGTGTGGAAAAGCTTGGACGTGGCCTTGTTGGCGCGCAATGCCTCGAGCGTCGTGACTTCACGCCGCAAGGGGCCGTGCTCACTGGCCAGGTGTATCTTGAGTGCCACCAAGCTATCGGTTCTGCTCTGCTTTGGAAACGAGGGCAACCAAGTCGAACAAGACGGGGGAATGGGACCAGGCGAAAAGGGCATACACGGTGTCTTGAGCGAGCCAGACGGTGGAGGAGCTGCCCCATCCCAGCTTCCGGACGACCTTGTACCGACCGTCCTTGAAAGTGTCGCCTAGACAGACGGGATGGCGGCCGCCTGGGCTGTAGCAATTCAAAACTCTTGAGTCGAAAGCAAGTTGGATACGGGTTGTGTAGTGTAGCCCGCGGCGATTTCAGCAATGGTCAAGAAACGGCTGCGTTTGCGTTTGCGTGTGCGGCTTGTGGTTGGAGGTGTGGACGCTGTCGACATGGCAAAGGGACGATGACTATGTAGTAGTTTGATGCTCTTTATTGTAACTATTCCCTTTTCGATGCGATGAAACTGGTTTCATTCGATAAAACCATTCTCGCTTGCGCAATACTCTTCTGCAGTGTGTGAAAAAGACATGGTCATGGGTTTTCTCGTTTTCGTTTTCTTCAAGTCGTGGATGGTGGGATACGCAAACATTTTTGGCGTGATTCAATGTATTTGCCCTGGATGGGCACGTGAATGAGTAGGCGAGTAGACAGGTAAAGAGGCAGACAGATACACAAGGTAGATGCGTGCAGAGGCGGACATGCACTAGTTAGTATTTGTAGTGTTGAGATGGATAGATGCCTATGCGGCGCTGGTGTTCTACCAGTAGCTGGTATAAGTATTGCGGCGACGCCGACCAACAACATGAGACCTGTTTGCCACGCCGGCCTGAGTCTGAACATGTTGGTTATTCTCTCTTGCATTCGCCCATTTGCCGTGCCGTGGTAAGCGTTTCGCTCGATACACTGGTACGACTGGTACCCCTCTGTATATCCCAGCCTAGTTTGAAGAGGGGCAGAATCGCATGCATGAGAAGACCAAGGGAAACAGGAAGAACGAAGAAACTAAGAGAAAGAAGAGCAATATAAAATATAAAGAGCTAGTTTATTACTTTCCTATCTCCTTCCCATTTTTTTGCCTGTATTAAATTCTGTGATATAAGCACACTTGCGAAGCTCTGCGCCTGGGCAGTCTAACAGCTCACTTTTTCTGCTGCAAATCACGGGAGTTGCCGAAAAGTGCTAGCTTGCAGCTGCGAATCTCACGGCGAAAGCGAGTCGAGCTGAGCGAGTACGAACGATGGCCCGGCCGATTGATTCTTGGGCTCAGCTTACACCCGTGGGCGGGAAGCCCCTGCATCAAAAGGACAGCGCTAAGCCACTCTTGATTGGGCATGACCTCACCAAACGGGCGGTGCTGGGAAGAAGTTGGGCAACGTCATCGTCAGCCACAGCCGGAGATTTTTTTTAACAAGTTGACCGAGGGCCAGAGAGAGAGAACTCGACAGGCTCATGTGCAACGAACGTGTAACCCGCCAAGCCAGCGGGCGGCAAGCTCACCGGGGATGTACCGAATACGCCGCGGAAAGGGCGAGGGCTGGATAGGGCATCTCGAATTTAATCGCTGCCTAATAGTTGTCGATCGGTTGAGCGAACCAGACCCTGCGTGCTTGTGTGCGGTTGTGCGTGTGCCAAAGATGGGCGAATCAGGTAGGAATCGCGCGTGGCCTTGTGGCTCGGTTTCCTCCCGGTGGTGGGAAGAGGCACTCCCCAAAAGGTTAAGCTTGGGGCTTACGATTTTGTCGCAGGGCTACGGATACGGAGTACGTACCAGTAGTTAGGTCAACTGGTAGTTTGATTCATGAAGTGGGCGAAACCGACACTAAGCTTGTCGCAAAAAGGGCGAGAAGCGGAAACTTTGCTTTGTTCCGTGGTGGGTGTAAGGGGGATTGGGCCAGAATGTTGGACCATCGAGAAGCGACAGGACAAATGTTGCAAAGGCAGGCAATGTTGGGAATTTGTACCGCGTGGTAGGCGCTGACAGAAGTAAACGCATGTCGCAGTCTGGCAGCCGGCGCTCAAATTCAATGGACGGGAATTACGGAGAGCCGGAGCCACCTGACTAGCTTCAGAGGCAGACCCACCATCATGGCGGTGACGTCAATCATTGCTCCGGTTTGAGAAATCGCACGGCTTCGGCGCACATGGTGAGCTGAGGAACCAGCCCATCGCGAGCAGTGCCGGCATGTCAATTTTTGTCAAGCAGTCATGCGAGTTGGAAATATGTCTTTCCTTCTTTTTTTTTTCCCAGCATGATGATTGCACAAAGAGGCACAAATAAATGGTGCACCTTTTTTGCTTTTCCAAGGCTCACGCATCGGGCACAGAGCTGTCTAGCGCCCAGGCTAGCTCTCCACTTTTCGGGGGAAAGCTTGCACAGGCACTGCGGCGTCCCCCATGGGCTCCATGGCCCCCTACGAGAAAAGCTAGTTAGGGGCTGCCGGAGCCGGAAAGCGAGAGCTCCAGGGCGCTAAGAGAAAAAACCTGCTTCTCATCCTGGCGTCAGCGCCGGCCCAGCTGCAACCCATTCCAGTCGACTCGTGTCTACCTAAATTCTCCCTCATCCCCCCCCCTACCTTGTGTTTGTTGTCCTACATAGAATTAACAGCTTTTTGCCCTGACCGAACATCCTTTCTCTCGTCTTTGCGCCTCGTGTTTTTCGTACAACGCTCGCTCAACTCTGAAGAACATCGCCAACGAAACAAGCTCCCCTACCAAAAGGCACCTGCGCAAACACCGTCGCAATGGAAGGCATCTCCACCATTGTCCACGCCGTCCTGGTCCTGTTTCTCATTATTGAGCTGGGACTGACTGCCTACCGTACGTAACATTTCTGCGCGCGCACATTTTTGCGCGACAATCGCATTGCGACAATTGAGCAAGGTAGCTAACGCGCGCGCGCGTCCACCTCACACAGTCGTCAGCATCTCCCACGGCAACGAATCCCGCTTCAACTTTATGCTCTTCAACTCGCTCTGGACCCTCGTCGTCATCATCTACACCGGCCTCGTCAAGCGCGCCTTTACCGGCCTCTACCACACCATTGTCGGCCTCGCCCTGCTTGCTCTCACCGCCATGTTCTGGTTCGCCGGCTCCATTGCCATTGCCGCCAAGATTCCCATCCACTGCCACGGCTTCCACAGCTGCCAGGTTGCCCAGGCCGCCACCGCCTTTGGCTTCTTCATCTGGGCCATTGCAACGGCCCTCGCCGTCATTGAGGGCCTGGCCTCGCGCGGCGGATCGCGCGTCTAAAAAAGATCAAACATCTTTTCTCCCCGCCGCAGAAAGCGCGTCAGTCTGGTTGCGGGCATCGGGGTTGGCGCAGCGCCAATGGTCTCCTTGTCCCGATGCGGCTCGTATTCGGTAAGCAGGGCATTAGCTGTTTCACCCGGTTGCCTCTCAGCTCGCGCGCCTGTACCTAATTACTTAATGATTGTACATGGTCTGTTGGGTCGACAAGGAGTTTCACTTTTTTTGCTCAACGCTGCGTCGGACTGCTTTTTCACTTTCACTTCTTTCTTACTTAATGGGGATTATATGCGCAAGATACCCTCGAGCCGCTGTCTATGCGACTTCGCGAGAACGAGCTATTTTTCTTCTTGGATAAACAACGCCCTCGGTTATAATGGGCGCGGGTACGATGACGGGAGTAGGAGGTTGCTTCGGTTGCTTTAGGAAGATGGAAAGGATGCCCACCTAATGGAGGAGGCTTATTGTGATGTAACGAAGCATGAAGAGCCGGTGCGCTTCTTTTTCTTTATCCCTAATTGGAACTCGATGAAGTCTGCCATGTCTTGTGTGTAAATGCGTTTTGTATGAATAAAATAGGCCTGCGTGCTCGAGCCAGAAAACGATATACTGCCATCGCAGCCCAGGGCGACGGCGTGCCCTGGCAGCCTATCCCCACGAACGTAACCCAACTCTAGAATCCCGCTACACATCCTGCGCAACCTCCCAGCTATGGCCCGCCGGGTCCTGAAACGACGCGATGCGCTTCCCCCAGGGCTTCGTCACCGGATCGAGCACCATCTCGACGCCCACGTCCCGGAGCCGCGCGACCTCGGCGTCGACGTCGGCGACCCAGACGGACAGCTGGCAGCGGTTGCCGGCGTCCGGCCCGGCGACGAACTGCGCGCCGACGAGCTCTCCGGCGGCGCTGCTGAGCAGGAGATTGAGGATGACATTGTTGAAGCGCACCGAGCACGACTCGGCGTCTTCAAAGAGCACAGAGGCGCCAAAGACGCGCGTGTAAAAGTCTTTGGATGCGGCCAGGTCTTCGGTGAAGAGGGAGATGGCGGCGACGGTGCGGAGGGGGTTGACGTCGGGCATTTTCAAACAAGTTGATTATAGGAAAAAAAGGAAAAGTTGCTGTATAGTGACAACGTGCGACTCTGGAAAAGGTGGTTTGGGGTGGTTTTATACACATGCGACGCCGCAATTGGTAAAGCCGTCCTAACTCGTTTGGACCTTTCAGCTTGGAGTGTCGGGGTCGGCGCTGGTGAAGCTGTGCTGCGATGGGCGGGGAGCTTCTGCCTGGACTAGCGATGCGCCACAGTGAGCACCTTCACGGTGCCTGAACATGCAAGTGGCCCAGCTGCATGTTATTTGCGTGCAAGGGATGCCTGGAGCCGTGATTCTATACCTCTTGTCGCTGAAAGCTCGAGTCTGGATGCAATCGCCGAGAGCGCTGAAACGCTCGCCATCGCTCATGGATCGACGGTGCTTGTTCTCGGACTGTGCACTTCTCAAAGCACCTCTCCTTCCAACGCATGGGTGGTGCGGCAAAGCTGTACCTTTATGCGTCTGACAAGACCGGCAAGATTGTCGGTCACTGTCACCGAAGTGGCTATCCCTCTGCGGCACCTGAACTGTCAAGAGAGGCAACGTGACCGGCGTGTACAGCCTTGACAGCTGGTCGCACCGAGCCTTGCGCAGGCACAATGTGGGTAGCGTCTGATACGGCAATGAGAAGACGGAAGCCTCTTCGATAAAAACTGCGTCTTTTCTGTCCCTCGGATCTGACTCTATGCCAAGCTATGACGTGGGTTGAAATGGCAACCGTTACTTCATACTGTGCCGGATCTAGGCTATGGAAAGTCGGTCGAGATTCGTCTCGAAGCATTACATTGAGTACAGTGACTATTTTCTCTCGTGCCCTAAATCTGCAGACAAAGAGGAAGGGTCAAAAAGCCGCCCACCGAGCTGTGATTTGAGCATATCGCAAGGCTTCCGGGTGGTTAACACCCAGCTCGGCTCGTGATGACTGGACACGCCTCATCAGAGACCTGCCCCTGTCCAATCGCCCCGTGTCCCTATACACCTCGGCCAAGAGATGCATACCAATCAGCGTATTGCAGTCAGCTTCTCCCGACTTGCTCTCTTGCGCTTCCAAGACCTGCACCAGCAAAGCCTCTGCCGCCTGCCATCGACGATGCTTCTTGTATGTGATGGCTAATTGGATCATGCTAAACAGCGTGATGGGATGATCTTCCCCTCGCCGCTTCTTTTCAGACTCCACAACCTGAACCTGCAGCCTCTCTGCCGCTTCGAACCGGCCCGTCTTCCCGTATATCTCCGCCAAGTCACGCATGCTCGCCAGCGTAAGCATACTGTCTTCTCCCAGCAGCTTCTCGCGAGCCGGTACTACTTGAGTCAGCAGCTCCTCTGCCTCTTGCAGCCGACCTGTGTTTCTGTACATTTCGGATAGATGGGCCATGCATCGCAGCATCGCAGAAGTATCCTCGCCTGGCTGCTTCTTGTGAGCCACTATTGCCGGTACCAATAATTCCTCTGCCGCTTGCCAACGGCCTGCCTGCGCATACAAGCCAGCCAACTGCGCCGTCTTACCCAGTGCATTGAGATCTCTTTCTCCCGGCTGTCTCTTGCGAGCTTTTTCTACTGGTTCTAGGAACTTCTTTGCTTCGTGCGACCGACCCGTCTCCTCGTATATTTTACACACGTAGGTCACGACCTGCAGCGTATCAGGATGGTGCTCCCCCTTTTGCTTCCTGTAAATATCCATCTTTGGCACCAGTAGCTCCTCCGCCTGTCGCCAACGGCCGGTCTGCATATACAAACGAGCTAGGCTCATCGTGCTACACAGCGCTTCAGGGTGATTTTCTCCAAGCTGTCTCTTGTGGGCCTCTACCACTTGATCCAGTAGCTCCTCTGCCCGCTGAAGCCGACCTGTTTTCGCGTATACTTCAGCCAAGTCGGTCATGCTCGCCAATGTATGAAGATGCTCCCCTCCTAGCTGTTTCTTGAAAGCGTCCATCGCCTGGACAGTGAGTCGCTCCGCCTCACCGAAATTGCCTCTCGAGTGGTGGATTCTAGCCACCAGTGCTTTTGAACAGATTACCTGGATATGATCCTCGCCGTATATCCGTTTCCTCGCTTCCATAGCTTGCATGGATAGGCTCGCTGCTTCTGTCAACTTGCCCTTTCTGCGAGCATAGTCCGCTGCATTGAGCACAATGCGAGCCCACTCCTTCATTGACTGGTCCGCCGCTGGACGTTCGGTCAATATCGATTGTACATGCGGAAACAGGGCTTCGCATTGGGCCCAGTCCTCGTATTGTCCCGTCGGAAATTTGGCGTTGAGCCCCACGAGGAACTGGTGTTGCCACAGCTCATGGGAGCCGTGAGCTCTAAGCCACTCACGGGTAGCCAACTGCACTAGTCTGTGCATTTCGAAGCTGTTGCCATCTTCACCAGAACTTATGAAGAGGAAGCTTTGCAGTGTTGCAATGTCGTTTGCGAAAAGTGCATCGTCGCGCTGAATGCGCTCATCATTGCCTGGTAAATGACTGCTTATCCCGTTCCGCAGCAGAAACCTTGGAATGCCTTGTCGATCGCAGAAGCTCATAAGAGACAGCAGGTTCGCTGCTGATGATCTGGTTTTCCGAATATAGTCAAATGATATTTGCCATGTGAGAAGAATAGAATTCTTATTTTCGGGGTCTCGACGGTAATCCTTGCCTGACAGACCAATGATGTTGGGGTTCACGTCATGACGAAGGATGCCGTCTTGCAGTCCCAGAACCCGTGCCCTCTCTCGGCTGCCCTTGCGAAACTCATCTAGATATCGTTTCAAAGAACATTGCGGAAGGCTTTTGAGAATATAGGCTGCTGCTTGAGCAATAGCCAGTGGCATGAGCTCAAGCTCCGTAACAAGTTGGACAGCAGATGCTTCATCATCACTCTGGCCGAGCGCACTGCACAAAAGCGCTAGTGCCTCGGCCTTGTCCATCGGTTCAATCAAAATGATACTGTCACTCTCAACCAGCTGCTCTGCAGTGCTCATAGATCGGGAAGTTATGAGAACCGACCCATGATCACAGCATGGGATGTATGACTCGAGCTGTTTTGAGGATTCACGCGCTACCGTTGTCGCTGCTGCTTCGGGATCGCTGCCAGGTGGATTCAAGAAATCCAGGTCATCGACATTGTCGAGTATAATGGTCCAGGCTCCCCCTTTCCCCTCCTGAAGCCAATCATATACCAGCTGAAATATATCGGCATTTGGGTCCTCTCGCCCGGGAACCTTGACACACCTCGCAATGTCTCGGAAGCCCTTTTCGAAACGAGGGTAGCTGCTCGCGTGTATCCAGAAGACCCAGGTGCCAGGAGATTGCTGTCGAGTACGATACGCATATTCGATGGCAAGTTGCGATTTGCTTTCAAGGTTAGACTATTGCCCTCGGCAGGGTCAGACATGCAGAACGTACCCGACACCGCCAAACCCGACGAGCGCCCTCCAAAATCCTGGAGAAGTACAGCTGCGCCGGATCTCATCCATTACTTTTCGTTGTATAAAGCCTTTGTGATCTCTTCGGTATGGCATGATATACGTTGGCGTTGGTGGCGTTGGTGGTCGCGCTATCCGTTCGTGAGACAGAGAGCTTGGGGTCCGCGGTATCTCGGAGCCATACCTGGGGCGAAGTAATAGTTGTGTGAGTCTGCGCTAACATATCCGATATTCATTGCATGAATTCCGGAAATAACAGAGGAGTCTACGTGAATCTCACAGGTCAGCGCTTTTTTCGTAGGACATGTAGACACAAGCTTTTAGTCATTGTAAGAGCTACTTATAAAGAGCTATGGCTTGGGTGCGTTGGGCTGATGGGGCATACCAATGTGGTTTGTGCCGATGTATTGCTGGCCCTGACCATGATTCTGGTTGCCCGTACTGGTGTTGTTATACTGGATTCCATCTCCGGTGTTGACATTTTGGGAGCCGCTGCCGTAGTGCGTATAGGCTGCTTGGCTTTCGAATCCGTCTGGAAGGGAGGGCTCTAGCTTGCCCACTTCCTCAATCGCCTCCGTCAAGCTCTTCTGGCTTCTTGGTGACACAGCCGTGGGGAACTGCGTCGTCATGAGATTCAAGGCTTCAAGAATTCCCTTCGCCAGCTCCTCCACTCGTCCGCCCTTGCCAATCGTTCGGGCAGCTTTGAGGTATCGGACCCTTCTCGAATCACCATCTACTGCAATGACCTGCTCAAACATGTGCTGCATCTGTGCAGCTTTGTCTTTGCAGTCTGCCAAAATAGGTGCAAATGTCTCAGTGGTGGCGTCGTCGGCCCCCTGGTTGACGTATCTCTCTGCATCATCTAGAAGCTTGAGGACCAAGGGCAGTTTTGTCGCTACCGTTTTAAAATGAGGCGGCAGGCCCGCTTGATCTTTGGCGGCATTGTATACACTGATTGTGGTCTCGACAATCGTGATTGCAGCAGATATGATACCGAGTATTTCGGCACCAGACATTCTGTAGCTCAAAAGAAGAATGTTGTTTAGGGGTAAGTCAACCAGAAATGAAAGTGGCGAAGCCCATCACAGATAGGCGGGGTACCTATTGCTTACCTACAAGTCTTTCACCTTGTCTGTATGCAAAGGGGTGGGTATCGAATCTTTCTATCATCGCCGACTACTTTGTCCATTGTGTGGCTATCTCTCATTCTTTGCCTTTTCTCAAGCTCCCATGCCATCCTGCATTCCCGAGACTTTCTTATGTCCCTACTGCCATCCTTGTTCTCGTTCTTCTTATTTGTTTCTTGCCTCTCTCTTTATTTCTCTCTATCTCCTTCATTTTACATAGTCGCTGTTAGCTTTTAGCGTCTTGTTGTCCGCTCTGGTTTGTTTTGCATCAGGCTGCCACATTGACGAATAGGCCGGCTCGTAGAAGCGCTCTGAAGAATCAGGCTGCATACACCCTGCTCTCAGCCGCACAGAATTTTCCAGTCAACTTGCCCCTCATTGTCTGACTCTCCAACTAACTACTAGCGCAATAAACGCCGAGCTTTGAGCCCCCAATCACAGAGCTGCAGCCACAACGGAAGTCGAGCAAGCTAGATTTTGAAATGGTGGCCATGGACTGCCGTTACTGCTCTTCCGTGTTGCTACTCGGAAAGTGGAAATGAGGGTCTTACAAAGCTTCCGCAGCACCGAAGCTGTTATTATAGTGGCTTAGAGGTGAGGGGCTTTACTATTTGTCAACCACAAGACAGAAATCGTCAACCGATTTGTGGCTGAGCACAGCTGCATTTAGCCATCAAATGCTGCCACCGACTTACGGCGTCTTGAGCAAGCACTTGCTAGTATTTTTGTGCAAAAAGAAAAGTGGCTCAGTGCTAGGGATAGATGGTCGGTATTCGCTCTTCGTAGTGTCCTTATCAATTTTGTAAAAAAAAAATTCAGTGAACGAATGGTAGTTTGCCGACTGTGTTTGGTGTGGTTATGCGGTTCTGACCCCCCAGTTGAAACACAAATTGGTTGACAGCCTCCACGCTGTTATTGACGATAAATTGACACTATTCCTTTCCGCACGCCATAGCAGTAATCTTGATTAAGCCTCGGGATGAATGCTTAGATTGCAAGTAGTAACTTGTCACTGCTTGCAGGCTTGCGTGAGAGCCTAGTCTCCTGCTACATAGGACATTTCTTCTCATGTTGGTACTTGGCACTCTCCAATCCTTCACATACATGTAGCAAATTTAATCAGATAATTCTTTCGAATTACAATCCCTATGGAATACGTGCTAACCCCTCTCCGTATTTGAACTCAGGGTGACCGCCAACTCTTCCTTTGCTTGCAAGGTGGCCTTGGAGTTTTTTCCATCGCCTTGCGCGTAAACTCGGCACCAGTCAGCGACGGACATTTCCTTTGTGGACCTTGAATCTCTGCTGCTTTGCGCGGTTGGTTGAGTAAGGCAATGCTGTACCTCTCCATAAAAGTCACACGACTCGCAAGGTGCTTTGACGCGGTGCAGCGTAGATTTGAAGCGGTTGTCAGACCAGGACACGAGAAGGTCGCCAATAGTGCAGACGGGAAAGACCGTGACGTTTGAGCGAAAACCTGAAACGGTCGCCGCGGATAACCAGTGCGTTTCCATACCGCTGCTAGGCTGCGACGGGTAGGATTCTTTGCGATCGGCCGAACCTGGGCGTTCTTCTCCCAGCCGACATGTTCAAAGCTTGCCGCGCTATTTGCAGTGATGCCCGCATCAGTTCTCGGTGACATGTAGGTGTACCTCATTAGTACAACTGCAGTGGCTGGTATTCGAGTTCTCGGGATGATTCAATCCACTCGCCGGGAACGCTTCATACCAACTGTGGCACTAGGCTTTGGGTTCATCGACATAGTCACACTGACATGGCTCGATCGAGTCATCGATTATAAAAGATCTAGTACCGCCCCTTCAGTGTCTGTTGAGAGGCATTGAGTTGACCATCACGACTCTATTCATTTTGGCAGCGGCTCTGGAAGTATTTTTCAACTTGGTGTTGCCGAAAGACAAGGCCATGTTGGACAACATGTTCTTGGAGACTACCGAGAGTCCACAGCTTACTCGTTGCAATAAACGAAAAATGCAAATTGAGAATTAGCAGTTAACTCGGTACTATGAAACGAATGATGCAAAATGAAAAGCAATAAGACAGTACAAAGAGCCGTTACGTTTGCCGCAGGTTTGTCTTCTGCTCAGTCTTACCTCGTTGGATTTCTGTACCCCGGATCGGCGCGCACGTCATCTTAGGATTCACTAACTAAACCCCGGGCCAGGACACCACCGTCTTGCCCCCGCGGCATCCGGTTCCGGTTCGCGTGGTTGCACCGGCCGTCCGCGATGGCGCTGGTGGGAGGGGGGGGGGGGCAAGTCGGCACACTCATGAGCACTAACAAGGTTCAACTTGGCAACCGAGGACCAAGATAAGTATACCTGCCATCTCGAACTTCATCTTCTTCTCATTGTGAATCCATTTATCCCAAAAGTGGTTTTCGTTCTCCCATTCAAGGCCACCTTTATCGACTAGCAACCCGCCAGTGTCCTATTCCCGCTACCAACACTCAAGCCTCGGCTCAAACTCAATCTGCCTCGGCACACTTTTTCCATTCACAACGCACGCGACAACTACCACCAGTCTTTTGGAACATCTTCAAGATGCCTCCCAGCTCACCCGTCCGCATCACCGAGTACGTCTGGCCCCGCGCCACTGTCGAGTGGCTCGCCGCCGGCGGCACGCTGGCTCTCTACGCCGCAGGCCTCGCCTCGCGCTGGGTCGTGCCCGGCAGCGCGCCCTGGGATTTGCTGGTGGAGTACTTTCCCGGCGGGCCCGACGCCTTTCTCTGGATCGCGCGCAACGTCGTATTTTGGCTGGCGGCGGCGCACGCGGCCGAGGTGCTGCTGTTTGACCAGCTGCGCCTGCGCAAGCACGGCGTGCCGCGCTGGTCGGCCCTGTGGTGCAAGTGGCAGCTGAGCGTCTTTATCGAGGGCGTTGGCGCGTGGGGACGGATTGGCAGGGTGATTGCGGAGAAGCAAAGGCTGCTCAAGGCTAAATAAGGGAGCGGGAGGTTTCGCTTTCATGTGGTTTCTTTTTATGGAAATATACATCTTTTAGTCTTGCTCTGGATCAACTACTACACTGTTAAGCTAAGAAAGCCAGTCCGCTCGTCTCTTGTGACTCTACCTGCTACAAGATGTACATGCCATGAGAGCTCGTGCTTACGAGTTCAAACCTTCCCTAGCTCATCTATCAAAACCTCTATTTAGAACCCGTCCGCTTTGGGTGACGTCGCGCAAGTCCGCGAAGACTCCTTCTGTCCATTGATCGCCGACACACAAAACTCAAAGTGCCATGCACCCGGGAACAAAAACGTCTCGCCCCAGCTCGTGTCGCCGCTGACCAGCTTGCCCTCTTTGCTGGGCTTGGATCCCGCTTTCTGCGCCGTCTCGTCCGGGTTGGTGTAGATTTTGTAACCTGCGGCACCATTCACCGCGTTCCACGTCAGTCGCACCGTCGTCGGATCGACCGTGACAGCCTTTAGTCCCGTAGGTGTCGATGGCGAACCGCCGCCAATGACGACGGGGTTACCACCGGATGGCAGTCCGCCGAGACCAGGACCGCCCCAGGTCTCGACCCAGACGTCGTACCGATGCCCCGAGTGGAGGCCGTTGAGAGTAAAGGGACTCGCACGCGCTCCGTGGGTGTCGATAAAAGCACCAGGTGTGTCGCGGTCCCACACAATCACGCCGAAGCGATCGACCGGGCCCTTTTCCACGGCACCCCAGGAGACGGTGAGGCTGGTTCCCGAGGACGAGGTGCGAATGTCCTTGGGTGGTGTGGGCGTGCTGCGGTCGGCCGTGGCGCTCACGATGCCAGACCAGGCACCCTTGGCGCCGCCCTGCGCGGGCTCGCCGTAGCTACTCCTGATCTGAAACTCCCACTTGATGTTCTTGCCGGTAAAAGTCTGGTCGTAGCGGTTCGTGCCAGCGCGCGACTCGGTCCAGTCGGCGCTGCCAGCGATGCGCGTGCGGACGTCGTACGAGTTGGACTCGTAGACCTCATCCCAGGTGACTTTGACGCCCATGGGCTCTGGCACGGCCTTGATGTTGCTCGGTACGGGCAGGGAGCGCGCCGGGTAAGAGCTAGGCAGCTGGAGCTGGCCTTTGCCAACGCCAAAGTCGCTGTGGAGCGTGCGGCTAAAGGACTGGGCAATGAGATACTCGCCATAGGCGTTTGGGTGCAAGCCGTCATAGCCAGCCTGTGGTGTGGGGGATGTTGATTAGATACAGTCATTACTTAAGTAGAGAATGGAAAAGTCATACCGGGCAGTGTGCAGGCTGGCAGTCGTAGTTGCCCGCAACATCGACCAGTCTCGTGGGAGCCAGTTCGTTGTCATGTTTCTTGAGCAAAGCAGGCAGGTCACGATTGTACTGGGTTGTCTTGACCGGGAGATCGTCTCGTCCGCCGATCAATGAGCGCTGAGGCACGTTGGCGATGGCGAGGCCTACACCAGGGTTGGCTTTGCGGGCTTCCTGAATAAACTTGTCCTGTTCTGTGTGTCAGTCAGGCATCCTGTCTGTCTTCTTCGCAAAGAGCGACGTACCATGCTATTCAGCGTGCCGGGGGCATCAGAGACAAACCAGCCCATGTCGTTGAAGCCAAGCAGCACAAGCAAAATGTCTGGCTTGTATTTCGCGACAACATCCCGAATGAGGGGGATGTCCTGCGCAATTTGACGACCCCAGACGGCAAAATGGTTGGACTGGAAGTTGATGCCTCCATGATATCCTCCAGATGTGCCTGGACCAATGTCAGGACGCTCCTCAGCAAGCAGAGGCGATGCTTAAAACTTACGAGGACTGGTATTGGGAGGTAAATCTGAGTCTAGTCTCGGCGGCTGCGGCTCCCAAGGCTTGTCACGCTCTTGCGTGCCAGTATAAGGTCTGTCAGAGTCAGTGATCTGCCATGAAGGAAATGCTTGAATCGACCTACCCAACAAACTCGGGCTTAGTATCCGGGGCGTAGTTCTTGAACCATTCAGAGATGCGATAGCGCCATGTAAAGTCTCCTTCTTGTCCATGCGTGATCGAGTCGCCGACAATGAGCACTTTGGGGTTTGGACCAAGCTTGACAGGATCCGGAACGGCCGTGGGAGTCCAAGGAGGGATAGATCTCGTGGTCGTAGGAGGATGGGCGAGCTTCTCGTTGAAGTAGCACGAAGTTGTGATTTTGGCACTGCTGATGGTTGCGTCGTCTTTCTTCTCACAAAAGTCTTTGTCGGTGTACGAGTTGTAATGGCGGTTGCCGTAGTAGAAGTTGATGTTGCATGATTTCTTCCCGGCGGGCGGCAACCAGCATGCCTACGTATAAGGCGTGAGCTAAGCGATTCATCATTATTGTAACGACCGGCTCTTACCTTGACCATGGTTGCGCTGTCCAGACCACCGCCACCAATAAGACAGTGCTGGCAAGTAGCATCCTTCTTGTCCACGGTGCAGTCTTCTTCACGAGGGTGGTACTTTTTGCCATCATGCTCAAAGTAGAGAGCCTGCGAGAAGTATGAAGTTCCACTACCGCCGATTGGTTCTGTTTTGGCGTCAGTCTTATGAAGGTCTTGCAGAGTAAAGAGGGCCACATACCGGGGATTGTCTGTTGGCTGCATTCAAAGACAAACTTGGAGTCGCCGTTAAAGATGCGCTTCCCGAGTCGTACATCTGGAGAGGCTGTGACAGCCACGGCCATCAACGTGCCGAGGATGACGGCCTTCATGGTGGGTAGGAGGAAGTATAGCCTAGAATTTTGGCACAAATGATGGAGAGGCTGCAAGAGCTCAGGCAGGTAACAGCGCCGGTTCTATACTAGTCTTGCTAGATGCCCTGTGTGTCGATTGGTTTGGAACTGCATAATGTCGACGGCTTGACTTCATTATTTATATTGTCCTGCCTGTCTCGTCGTCCGCGGCGAAATAGGACGGAACGGCCTGTTGTCAAGTTTGTTCGTTCAACTGGAGCTAGAAGCAGGGCTACAAGAAACTAGATGGCTTGGCTGCCCGTGTAAGTTGGCAATTGTGGTGTATTGTGGGCACATGGTCGCACGCTTGTCGCAGCCATAAGCCTTAGATGGCGCCCTGCCGCTGACAAACTGCCAAATATGACATCTGGTGATGGCATGGAGTAGTTTCTTCGAGTAGTTCATCCTGCAAGGCAGTATTCAGAGTATGACTGAGTATGAGCCCGGCAATTAGTGGGCTAGCTCACAGGTTCAATCCGGCGCTAGCTGATTTGTGAATAACCTCAATGACGGACTCGCACGAACATGCCTTCGGCCCCGGCGGGAGGCCCGCGGACGTCACATGGTATCGGTTCCACTGGCGCAACATCGGAATGAGCCAAAGGTAAACGTAAAGCTGCCAGGAATCTTGTGACGCTTGCGAGTCTGTCGTTTCGAGGATGGTGGAAGCAGGACCCGTTCTAAAGACTTCCCAAGGATGGCCGTCTTCTCTCTACTTCTCAGACTGCGATGTATTGATGGTCGTGGAAGCGAGTCGCTCATTTGAAGGGCAGTTGGAGCTCCAGAGCGCTGTTTTTGATTGGCACAGAAGTTGGTGATGCAGGTGCATCGTTCAACCCCCAGCCGCCGTGCGAGGTCACAGTGCATCACGGTCATCTGACACAGTGCGGCTGAGACCCGGAGGGCTGCCACGTTTTACAGCAGCGCGCCACAGGGCCCACAACGTTTGGTCGACGTCACCAAGTGGGTTGACAGAAAAGGACGCTGTTCAAGTAAATAGAAGTAGTGACTTGTTACTTGCTCTATGTTTTTTTCTTGTGTTTCTTGTTTTCCTCATTCTTCTTTTTTTCTTGCCTTGACTATTACTATTATTATTTTCAATGTTTCTCTGCTTGTCTTTTTATTGGCAGCAACCGTTTGTGGCTTCTTTGGCTGCCCCTGGGTCACCTAGCCCACGTTTTGTTCCCTCATGGCAACTCAAACAACAGCGCAATCTGGCAGACTCGCACTGTGCAAACGACCAAACAAAGGGCGAGATTTGCTATTCATGCACTGCATCTATAAAATCCCATGATATACCCCTTTATGACGAAACAAAATACCAAAGAAGCAATCTGTTTTTAGAACAACAACGCTCGAGTCATGATCAGGGGTGGTTTCCGTTTTTCTTGCTTCTTTCCTGCAGCCACGCACGGTTCGTGGGAGTGCCCTGGCCTCTCTCTCTCCCAGCCTCCCGGTTAATATGCACCAAATCCTAAGGGACCAGCCAGCCCACACCCCAGCCATGACATTTATTGTTTCTTCTCAGCCGCGTAGTTTATTTATCTTTTGTACGCCCATGCAACCGTCCGTCTCTATTTACTTTCTTGCATCTACATTCCAGCGCGCGTTTTTTTTTCTTCAAGCACTGCAGTCACCCGTTCGCATCTTGTCGCATTCTGCCTCGAGGATAGCCTCACTGCGGCCCGCGCCGTCCGTCCCCGCCTGCCGGTCTATTCTCGCATCCGTCTCTGCCGTCACCTCTACCGCCGCCGCCGCCTCTGGCCGGTGAAGATTCGCCTAGCATGATTTTCGCTTTCGTCTTCGTATGCACGCGCATATGTCAAATCACAACCATGGTATGTCTCTCTTCCACCTCGGCGCATCCAGTCTCCTCCCCGGTTCTACCGCGGGGTACAAGTTGCTATGCGCCAACAGCGACTACCTCCCGACACGACCTCGGCTGACATTTTCCAACACAGATCATCATCATGGGCATGCTCTCCTGGTTCGTCGACAAGTTTGTCGGCGCCAACGTCCTCACCCCGACCTCGATCCTCATCCTCTTTATCGTCTCCGTCCTCGCCCTCGCCTGGGCCCTCTTCACCCTCTTCAGCTACCACCGGTCCTCGGCCAACGCCTTCTTCGTCGCCGTCATCGATATTGCCATTGTCGGCGCCCTCATTGCCGGCATCTACTACCTGCGCAACATTCGCTTCGCCTCGTGCTCCGCGAGCCCCAGCCCGAGCCGCCTCTGGACGAACCAGCTCGGCGGCAATTTCAACGCCCTCTCTTGGAGCCCCTCGGGTCCTTGCAACATGCTCAAGGCTGTCTGGGCCTTTTCCATCATGAACACCGTCTTCTTTGCCTGGACCGCCTTTGCCGCCTTCATGCACGGCGACCACTTTAGCGCCGCCGACGAGCGCCGCACCAGGAAGCGTCACCACCACTCGAGCCGACACAGCCAGCGTCACCGCAGCCGCTCCCGCTCCAATGGCTCGCATTACAGCCATCACAGCCACCACTCGCGCCGAGTTTACGTCTAGGAGCCAGATCAGCGGAGGTGGTTGGCTGTTAAAGAGGGGAAGAGGGTTGTTTCCTGACATTTGTAAATTTCTTCATTTATTGGGTCGGTCGAACAGGGCAGTCGCCGATGCTCTCCGTGCGGCGGCGAATTTTTGCCAGACACTTTACTGCAGAGGTCGATAGCCGGGAGTCAGGGTCGTTTGGTCATGTTTGGTTATATTTTGGTACAGTTTTCCTTTGTTCATGTCTGTATGTTGGACGTATATGACTTCAACGCCACGCAAATACCACGTCTCATGTCTACATGTGCTCAACTTTATTACATAAATGTATAGCTAGTTACTTGCTTAAATCTTCAAACTATACAAAACTTGAATTGGCACATTTTATAACGCGGTTTGTGATGACAACTTCGATACGAGTGAGCACGTTTAGCCGTGTGGCTGGCCCAGGATGGACTTGACTACAGCGACCAATGTAAATGATCAAACGCAGCCATAAGACTTGACCATGTTAGCCATTTCTCGAGACCATTTCCCAAGCCTATAGGAAGATTGAGGAGAGATGTAATGACAGTCGGAAGATGCCGATTCGTCCGCATCATTTGCTGCTGCCGCCCTACCCTGCAGCACAGAATACCCTGTCGCACAGCATCAAAGTCTTACCCCCGAGTTTCCATCCCGCACAGCGGCTGAGACACCGATGCCATGTGCCATTCTTGGTGCTCCATGCAGCAGGCCGACTCATCCTGCAGCGCGCCGTGTCATCATTCCATGGCGATCCCCTGCAGCTCCAGCGGTTCGCCTTGTGTTGAGAGCTCGGACCAAGCCGATCACGCAGAGCATGTGCAAAACTTGGCCTTTTAGCGTTAAGGGGAGACGGAATGCAACATTGAAATCGGGCAGATGCAAACAGGCACATTCTCGAGATTAGCGAGCAAATCGCAGAGTCTTCTCCCATTGCTGCTAAAGAGTGCCTGCCATGTCCGTCGTGCACGACAGGGTCTCTGGCTGTGTTGCCATATCCGGTAAAAAATATCTGGCAAAAAGACTGCGGCAACAATCATGTCGACGTTTGATAAATATCATATCTAGTGACACGGATAATCTCAAGTCACGGCGCCACGTGTCCGCATAGTTCGACTTGCTATCAAGCGGTAGCCGGTGCATGACAGCAAGAAGCGACTGGTACGAAAGTCGGCCGGAGACACGAAGGCAGTGGCAAGTTTCTACCTTGTACAGGATGCATTCGAAGAGTTCAGAGTCCATTCTTGGATTTCATGTCCAGTGGTACCTCACGCCGCACTTAGATCAACAGCGTTATGCCGACCTTGCGGCGCATTGCTCGAGATATTCACAAAATGAGTGCTTTTGCTGCGCAACGTACCTTTCTGCGTCAAGTGCTACATCGGTTTCTCGGCCGGGTTGCCAAGTCAAGAAATCTTGTCAAATTCTCTGCCCAGTGTGCTCGCAAGCTCATCTGCTCTACCACGTGTTGTAGTACTGAGGCTCTGCAGCCGCAAGAAGCAATTGGTGGCGCTCAAATTTGATATGACGAGTCTTTGGCAGCCAGAACGCGGGCCATACTAGCAGTGCAATGACGAAAAATGACAGTTGCCCGAGAGTATTTTTTCAAGTGCGACCGGACGCAAATTTGATCTTCTCACCATGGCATACTAGAAGCATTACCAATGATAAACCTACACCCACAACTGCGAACTAACATTTTGGTCTGTCGGCGAGGCTTTACTGCCAAGCATCTCAAGGCCTCGGCAGGCATGGACTAGCAACCGGTTTACGGCTCCTGTCTTGGCAGTGGCGGTTGCAGCGATTGCAACCTTGGCTTTACCCAGTTCCATCATGGAAGTCGAAACTTCTCAACCCAGAGTCTATGACAACATATATTGCCAATTTTCGTCGTGCGGACTTTACTCGCGTACAACAAGGTCCACACATCGGAGGTCCGATGGAAGCTTCGAGTTGGAACCCCGAACCATGTAAGTCGCGTGCCTACACGGGCGTTCGGGAACCTGATTTGGCGTAGAAACGCCGATCAGACGGAGAATCAAGGGCCCAACCAAACGGTCTCATTATCTAAAAGATCAGCCCATATATATTTTTGGACACAAATACGGAGCATGGTTAAAAGTATATCTAAATTCCCAAATATGACCCCACACAACTCACACATCCTGGTCTGATTTCTTCAGCTTGTCCACAGTCGACACGGCAAACCAGGGGTGTATGCCTGCCAGGACTCCCACAGGGTGCGACGGCATTCTTATCAGATGTGATGGATAATCTGGCTGGCCATTTCTCACAGGCAGCATCTTGGCTGAAAGACAAAACTTCCGGGATATTCATATTTGTCCATCTTACTGCTTGGCCACTTTAAACAGGCGCATTTTCTAGCCGAGGCACGATTTAGTAGTTCAAGTTCTCGTGCTCAGCTAGTCAACGGTCACAGCCTCGGAATCAGATTCCCGATTTGACTACGGACAACGCAGTAAGACGCGAGTGGCGAGCAACCTGTACCTGAGCCCGCTCTTTCTGCACAAAGCCGCTGTTCCTATGTAGGCCTGACATTTCTTGCCGGTTCCTGTGCAGGTGCAGGAAACGCCACTAAAGTATTTAGTGTCGCGTGTTCGTTCAGATGCAATCCTTCAATACCGGTTCCTGCCCTGGCTTCCCGTTTGTGCTTACAGTATCAACCCTGGTCGTTTTACGTGCACACCCCCCCTGAGCGGAGTCTGTAGTCTGATGCATTCCTCGGCATCTTGATACAAAATCAGTACTGTAGCGAGTTGACCAAACCACACACATGTCTATTTTCTTACATTCTGCTGCAAGACAAGAATGCGGCGACAACTGCGACACATTGAACATGAACTTGCATCCACAATGCCGGGGCCCATCACCACACCACTGACAACCGTGCTCAACTGCCAGCACCCAATCATGCTGGCGGGCATGGCGCAGGTCTCTGGCGGACGTCTCGCCGCGGCCGTGGCCAACGCCGGTGGATTCAGCGTCGTGGGCGGCTACGAGTGCACGCCGGAGCAGCTCCGCGACGCCATTGCAGACATGAAGCAGCGACTCGCGCGGCCCGACCTTCCCTTTGGCGTCGCCGTGGCGATTCCCAAGTGCGGCGGCGGCGCGCGCAAGACCAACAGGGACGTCGGCCGGCTGGACGAGCTCATCGACGTGGCTATTCAGAGCGGCGCCCGTCTCTTTGTCAGCTCGGCCGGCGTGCCCCCCAGGCGTGTCATTGACCGGCTGCACGGCGCCGGCGTGCTGGTCATGAACCTGGTCGGGCATCCCAAGCACGCCGTCAAGGCGCTGGACGCGGGCGCCGACATGGTGTGCGCGCAGGGCAGCGAGGGCCGCGGCCACACGGGCGACATCCCGACGTCGATCCTGGTGCCGGCCGTCGTCGGCGTCGCCCGGCGCTACACGCCGCCGCTGCTGGGCGGCTCGACGGCGCTCGTGGTGGCGGGCGGCGGCGTCGCGGGCGGTCTGGGCCTGGCGGGCGCGCTGATGCAGGGCGCCGCGGGCGTCTGGGTGTGCACGCGGTTCGTGGCGTCGGTCGAGGCCGACGCCCCGGACGCGGCCAAGCAGGCCATTGTGGACTGCGACTTTGGCGGCACGGAGCGCACGCTGGTGCTCACAGGCCGGCCGCTGCGAATGCGCGCCAACGACTACGTTAGGGACTGGCACGGCCGGCGGGACGAGATTGAGAGGCTCTGCGGCCAGGGCGTGGTGCCGATGGAGGAGGACAGGCGCGTGGGCAGGAAGGTCGAGTTTCCGGTGCTGATGGGCGAGGTGGCGGGTTCGATTACGGACATCTTGCCGGCAGGTCAGATCGTGCGAGACATGGTGAGGGAGGCGACGGAGATGCTCAATCTTGGGCGCGTATATCTAGGCGAGCGCAGCCAGTTGTAGTCTTGGTGTCATGATATGTGTCTCGTTTCATTTTATAGAGTAGCAGGAGTTTGTAGCGAGAGCCAGGTTTGGTACCGTTCTAATGTACTTGATTCTGTTGCCCTTGCATTTCTGCGATACCTGCTACGAGTGCAAGGCTTGCGCCTGAGCCGTCTAGTTTCACTCTTGTACATGGGCCGCAGTGTTGAGCAAGTGTTTAGTTGATCAAGAGGGACTTGTCTATGCCAGACGAGATACAAATATTATTTTCAAACGCCGACTAAAGAACCATGTCTGTATAGGATCACGAATATTCAGAGTGACAAGTCTACAGTCTTGCCGCCTGCTGCCACGCGCGGTTGGAATATTGTGTAAGATGCCACGCCAGCTCTGCCAGCGGATTCTTGATCGCCGCGTACGAAGCCACCTGCTCGCTGCCAGCCTGGCCGGTGACCATGCGGGCCTCTATGCCCTGGCAGAGAATAGCCGTTTTGAAGACGCTAAAAGCAATGCCAAAGTCCAGGTCCGGCTTGGGGTCGTACGGCCCGTGGCGGGCATACCACTCGGCAATCTGCTCCGGCTGCGGCATGCCTGGCGTGCGGCCGGGCAGCAGGCTGGAGAGGTCGTAGGGCGATCCGCCCGGCTGTCGGGCCACGTAGAAAAAGGTGAAGAGGCTGCAGATGTCGGACAGTGGGTGGCCAATGGTGGATGTTTCCCAGCTACACGAGCAGCCTTGCGTCAGCGGATGCACGCGGGTAGAAGAGGATGGCTTGGGCACTTACTCTAGAATGCCTATGACGCGAGGCTCCGTCTTGTGAAAAACGAGATTGTCGATGCGATAATCGCCATGGACCAGGCATGACCGATCTCGCGGCTGCACAGCTGCATTCTGGAAGAACTGGACGCATTCTGCATAATGAGGCAGCGGTCCTAGCGGCTGCAGCGTCGTGCTGTTAATCACCTTGGACTGGCTCGCGGAGATGGCATCAAACGCCCGAATCTGTCGCTTGTAGAATCCGCTTGGCTTTCCAAAGCCCTCCAGGCCAACCTCGCGAGGATCAATGGCATGCAGCTTGGTCAGCGTCTTGGCCGCCTCCCGCCAGATTGCCGTCCGCTCCTCTGGGCTCACACCCGGCACGCCAACGTCGTCAAAGATGCGACCGTCTAGAAACTCCATGATGTAAAACGGCGTGCCAATAATGGACGCCTCCTCACACATGACGTATGGCTTGGGAACGGGGACATTGGTATCCTGTAGAGCAACGAGGACCTGATATTCGCGCTCCACGCGGTGCGCGTGCTTGGAGATTTGCTTCCCGGGAGGGCGCTTGCGCAGGACGAAGCGCTGGCCATCCGCAGCGGTGATTTGATATGTAGGGTTTGATTGGCCATGTTTAAACTGTCGTGGGCATATTTGATTAGCTGTGGGCTCACCCGACTCCCGTGGTATTAGCAGCTGCCGACTCACTTGCTTTAGATTGATAGGAGTCGCAATCTCTGGCACATGGTCTCGCAGGAAGCAGTTCAGCGCAAGCTGATCAATCTCTTGACGGACTCTACCGGCCATGACGAAGGATAGATGTAAGCTGCAGAGGTTTAGTATAATAATTCGTCGTCTGATACAATGCTACGCAAGCTGTGGCCTGGACTCTGGATGAACGGCCGTGACAGCATAAATACTCTACAGATTACCAGCCACGCCCCCCCACGTCTTCTACACGGAGTTGTCGGAGCGCACACGACGCCGCATACACGACCAGCTCGTACAGCCTCCCTATACTGGACAATATTGGCACTACTGTCTGTTGAACAGCCTGACATATGTGCCTAACTAGCTGGGCAAGTCTGACCTAGTGGCCAATGTCCAAGGACTTGAGTTTGCCATTCGGTAGTTGCCTTTCGGGGGGTGGGGGAACGGGGCCGCTCTATAGGTCGCGCCACATGTGGGCTAGAGTTGACTCCAGGATCCATCACAATTAATATGAATTAATTAATACGTGCGCGGGAGAAAGCGCCCCATCTACAGTGCTTCATCTAATCTACCTTTTTCAACCTGAGCAGACGTCGTGCTGCCGTCCATGAAGAAGACAGCCGGGCAAGTACCAGTACCTTTGAGAAAAATTGCCGCACCACATATGATTCCCTCTCAGCTCCGAGAAGGAACAGCCTTGTGGGTGAAGGCTTCCTTGAGACCCTGGTAGCCCCTTGCCTTGCTCTACTCTGATTCAGCTTATCGTAAGCCCCCCGAGTTCGATCCCGATGCAAGCCACGACGGGAAGCGAACCCCGTTACTGGCCGACTTGCCCTGCTCCCAAATTGCCTGTTCGCTTTTTCTTGCTCGTCCTACGACTAGAACGGGTGAGACAATCTGAGACCCTGTTACAACCCGCGTTTCCCAAATCAGCTACATCGTTGCAGCTTTGTTAGCTGAGAGACTTGCAGGGCTGATCAGCGATGGGGCCGTTGCACGCGCATGGAGGGACTGTCCCATTCCATAAAAGTAAATGGCCACTTTTTTTTTCTTCTCGTTTACGTGCATAAAGTCTCCCCCGGTAATAGTTTCCGCTGGAGAAGTGCGACGAATGCCGCAAGCCTCGCGGAAAGCCGAACGGCATGCTCGGCCCGCATCGCTGCTTCGGGCATCTTGTCTCGTGAAAGTTTACTGCTTTTTCACCGTGCCAAGGGAAATAAAAAGTGGTTGCCGAGCCGGCGCATGCCTTGGTAGAGAATCTTCTCCGTCCATATTGGTGGGGTGTGTCCCTATCGTAAGGTTGTAGTGACGGATGCATGCACACTCGCGCACAGGAGACCGAGTAAGCCCTTGTCGGCCGCGGAGAGATGAACCATATCCAAGGCTCGTGGGGCCCAGTGCTTATTCCAGAGAGTTACTGGCTTCTTTTTCCTTATATGTAGTTTTGGATTTCTTAGTTCCCTTTACTGATTTCATCTTGTCGAAAAAGTGTCCGTCCATATTCCATGTCGCACATGCTCAAGTCAGAGGAGACCGAGGCGTCTGCCACGCCAATGAACAACACCAATAATAGTGCGCGAGTGAGCTCGCAACAGGACATTTCAGACTCGGAAAAAGCAGTACCGCCTACCTCATCGCCACCAGCGCCTCCAGATGGCGGCGCAACAGCCTGGCTCGTGGTGCTGGGTGGCTGGTGCACAGCGTTCTGCAGCTTTGGCTGGCTAAACAGCATCGGTGTCTTCCAGCAATACTACCAAAAGGTCCTACTTCATAACCAAAATGCGAGCACAGTCTCATGGATCCCGTCGCTTCAAATATTCTTTATCCTCGGACTGGTAGGCTCGTCCCGCCACCTCGACGCGGTTGCATTCCACGCTGACCAAGATTGCAGGGGCCTATTGTAGGCATGCTGTTTGACCGTTATGGGCCGCGATATCTTCTGCTAGTAGGCACACTGATGCATGTCTTTGGCATCATGATGGCCAGCATTAGCACACAATACTGGCAAATTCTCCTGGCGCAGGGAGTCTGCTCCGGGATCGGCGTCTCGGCCGTCTTCCAGCCTCGTATGTCCAAACTGTCTATACCTACACGAGGGAGTATACTGACACGATGATAGCCCTGAGCTGTGTTGCGGGCTACTTTAACAAGAGACGAGGTGCTGCATTTGGCATTCTCTCGACCGGCGCCTCGGTTGGTGGCGTTGTTTGGCCCATCATGGTGACGCATCTAATCAAGCTGGTGGGCTTTGGCTGGGCCATGCGGACCTGCGCCTTTGTTAGCTGGTGCATCTTCAAGCAAGTTGAAAGTTTTGTATACATGTATGTAGCCTGAATCTTGCTATGATTGGCAAGAATATTTACACTTGTGCCACTTTGGACTTTCTTATCATGCTCGCGACCGCTATTTTAGAGCTTTGCTGGTGGCATATCTTCGCGCACGACTGCAATTGACACGACTGCTGATCTATCACGAAGTTTCCTACGCAGAATCTTACCCGCCGCACTTTTCGGAATGCTACTGACAACCTCCATCTCAACAACCCATTTGTGCCTGGCCTTGTTGGACCTGACAAACTCCAACAGTGCTCTGCCAGTTGTCTCGGCGGAGGGGGCATCGTCCTGTAGCACCACATAGGCTTTGGGACGTTCACCGGCGCGGTCGTCGGCAACCCCGCACACAGCGGCGTCTTTCACGAAAGAATGGCCAAGAAGAAGGTCTTCGAGCTCGGCCGGCGCGACGCCAATACCCTTGACCTTGATCATGTCCTTGATACGGTCAGTTATGGAAATAAAGCCCTCGGCGTCTATAGTTCCGATGTCACCAGTGTGCAGGTATCCGTCCGAGTCAAACGTCTCGGCCGTCGCTTTCGGATTGTCTAGATAGCCCATGGTGACTTGAGGGCCTCTCGCCCACAGCTCGCCTGGCGTGTCTCTGCCACAGTCTTTGCCAGTATCCGGATCGACAATGCGCAGCTCGGTCGAGCCCACAAGCTGGCCCACCTTGAACGCGTACTTGTAGTCGTACTTTGATGGAGGATGGGAAGTAATGACTGAGCAGGACTCAGTCATGCCGTATCCCTGCTTGAAGCCGGTGCCCGGAAACATCTTCTCCAGCGCAGTCAATATTTCCTGCGAGAGCGGTGCAGCACCGGAAGAAAAGCGGCGGACATGAGAGAGATTGTACTTGGCAACGAGCTCGGTCTCGCGGACGATGCGGATGACGATGGGTGGAACGAATAGCACCTCTTTTATTTTATACTCTGCGACCGCGCCAAGGGCAAGCTCCAGCGAGAACTTGGGCACAACGTAGACGTGGGCATTCAGAAGAATGGGAAGATGAAACTGGTGGACGAGACCGGTGATGTGGTAAAACGGCAGTGCAGCCAGGATCTTGTCATGGTCGGCGGGTGTGATTGGCTGCATCTGAAGGCATTGCGCGATAACGTTGGCATGCGATATCATGACTGCCTTGGGCAGACCAGTAGTGCCACTGCTGAAGCCATAGTAGGCACAGACGTCGCGGTTCGTTTTGCCGGGCGGCAGGGTCCATGCTGGCGCCTGAGCGGCATCGCCGATTTTGCTTCCCTGCACAATTAACTCGTCGATGCTGCGTACATCACCTCCCTGACCATCGATCAGAAAAACATTCTCCTTGGACAGCCCACAGGCCGCAGCGGCAGACAGGGCAGTATCCATGACCTCGGGGCCGACAAAGAGAAACTTGGCCCTGCTCAGTCGTAAAGTGTGCGACAGCTCATCGACATTGTAATCTGGGGAGGCGCCGCACGCGATGCCCCCCGCACGCACCGAAGCGAGTGCAGCAATGGGAAAATAGATGGAATTTTTGCTAAAGATGATGGTGACATCACCCGCCTTCAGTCCGTGCGATTTGACCAGGGCGGAGGAGAGATGGGTCGAGTAGCTCTTGATATTGGCAAAGGTCAGGTGCCGTTTTGTGCTAACATCTGTAAAGCCAGGCGTCGCGGAGGCGGAAGCGGTGCTCGGTTTGTATGCCTGGCCAGACTCAAACAGCCAATGCCATATGGTCTGGTCTTTGGGGTCTATAATCCAGTCATGGTCAGTATCTGTTACAAACAATCAATTGGTTTTGAAGCATACTCACATGAGATTTCTGCTTGCTCAGATTTGAATATCATGGTGGCGACCGCGATGATGTAGGAGCAACGGCTCGCAGCCACTATGCGGGGAAGCCGATCGCCAGATGATATCAGTGGTCAGTCCGTCTAGGGCCGGATGCTAGGCCGAGATGAGAGTGTGTATACGCGTAAGTGCACGAAACCTATATATTATATTACTTGGGTTATATCCTTCTACCCTTTTTATGTGAAATCGTTGAATGGTATCTTTCATAGGCCTTTTAATTGCCGTTTGGTCCTTTTAATTCATACTCCTTTAAAAAATTGATAATTACTATAATTACAGGCGCAGGTGCCAATAACAATTAAACTAGAAAAGCCTCTATATTGTAAAGCAAATACGACCACCTTATCTTGTCTTGTGCTAATAGTGGTATATTCTAGTAGCAAATGCCTAAAGCTCTTCGGGGTACAGATACACGTCGTCCTTATCCTCATCCCAACTCGCGGGCTCATGTAGACCTGCACAGTGCTTGCCATCCATCATAGTGCGCCGCCGGGGCGCTAGGCCTCGTGCGGCTGCAAAGGTCAGATCTCGTGCCGCATAGAGGAGCGATGGGAAGCGCTGTCTTTGACCTTGGCGAGGTCGATGACGGTCGCAACAGAAAAATGGGCTGGTGCTGTCTGTGGCGTGTGTTGACATAGAGGGGAGAATAAAGGGTAGAGGAGAGGGTAAAGGGTAGAGGAGAGGGTAAAGGGTAGAGGAGAGGGTAAAGGGTAGAGGAGAGGGAAACGGGTAGAGGAAAAGTGATGCCCATACAACTGGCCGAGATGGAGTCCAACCGCCGGACGCGGATCAACGCTGCCACTATTGTCTATAGTCGCCGCCAGAGCTGTGGCAATGATGCGTAAAATGCCAAAACTTGTAATAGTCACAGCACGTATAAAAAGGTCAATAAGTGCCATGTTTGTTGTCGTTTCTTGTCGAGTCGCCTGTCTGCTGAGCGGTGTTGCAAGTGGGCGGTGAACGGAGTTGCTTTCCATACCTAACTGGGTTCAGATCTCGGTGCCTGAATTGGGTAGACGCAATACTAAAGACACTATCTGAGTTTTTGGTGGCAAGTAGGCTAAACTGGTGTATTGCTGGCAGTTGGTATTGATTCGAGGGATCCCTGGATTATATGGCTGCCAGGTCTGGCTAATGCGACGACACCTTTCCCGACCTCCCTACCGTATACTACTTCCAATAAGAGGCCGGAATACTACTGCGTGTTTAAGATTGGTGTTGCACTCAGAAAATGGAGTCTAGTAGCAGAGAATTAATTTTCTTTAATATAAAGCGTGATAGAATATTTGTTTGATTGATGACGCCCTGTCGAGGCTGTAGCTATGCGTCTCGCGACAGTATCTATAATGTTCAAGCACATGACGATAAAAACTTCGCCTTTGCGTATATATACAGTTTCCCACAATTAAATGGAACCGATCCGTTCTCTTTCAGATGGCAAACTTGCGGGAATATCTCTCACCATCCTTTTCGTCAATTATTTCCCGGCCAAAGCCAGAATTCTCTCGGCTCCCTTTTCCCCGGCAACCATGACTGCAAACTGAGGATTGACAGTCATTGGCGCCAGGATGGATGCGTCAACTACGTGAATGTTGTCCGTTCCAACAACCCTGGTGTTCGCGTCAACACATTTTCCAATCCGACAGGAGCTCGACCAATGGTTGACCTGTCCACGCGCATAGTCTGAAGGCGTGGTGATGTACTTTTCAATCTCCTCGGCCGTCGCATCGCGCGCAATGTTTAGCGGCGTCAGGCCGTCGGCAGCAGGAGACTCGGGGGTCGAAGGAGGCAGAGCTTGGAAAATATCGTGCACGAATGCTGCAATGGCCTTTGCGTCGCGCGGGTTGGAGTAGTACGTGTCGGCACTGGCGCCGGCGATAAACTGGCCATCGTCGGATAGCTCGACACGCCCAGCGGATAGAAGGCCAGAGGTGCCATACACATTGAGGGTAATGGTGTGGTTGTCCATGTACTTGGCATAGCCGGTCGAGCTAATGGTGCCCTGCACACCAGAGCGGGTGCCGTCCTCGTGTGGCATATATGTCCAGAACGCGGCCGCCTGCGAGGCAAACGAGTAGTGCCCGCTTCTCGAGTCAAGATAAAGATCCTTGTCTGCCGCATCAATGTCGTCGTACTGGTAGTTGTACGATTGGATTGCGGGAGAAGACAACTGGATAAAGGTGTTTGGGTTGTCAAAGAGGCCCTCGCCCACGGCTGGCTGCACGACCCAGGAGGAAGCATCGGTGTAGGCGCCAAAGGACTTGTCGGCAAGTTTCTGCAGTGTCTCTTGAGGACCGATTCCGGAATGCATGAGAAGCTGGGGCGACTGCAGCGCGCCGGCACTCAAAACGACGCGGCCGCCCGGCGCAAGTCGAATAGCCTTTGTTGTGCCGTTGCCGAGGTCAATCTCTACACCAGAAGCTTTTCCGCCGTCGTGGTTGACATGCTTCACCTTGACCCCGGTCGAGAGGTGGAAGCTTTTCCGAGAAAGTGCAGTCTGCAGGTATGTTTTCACAGGTCCTCCTCTTTGTCCGTCAATGTAGTTGTACACGGGGCGACCATACGCTTTCGTCTTCTTGTCAGGCTCGTCCGCGAAAGAGACCGCTTCATAGCCGGCGCCGCCCACAAGCCATGCCTTTGTGGCATTTTGAATGTCTTCCACATACGACCTGCCATCCGAAGAGTAGTTCGTGACGGCTGGCTGCCTCTGCAAAAGCCGTTCTGTGGCGCCTTGCATGTCTGCACTGTGCCATCCTTGCGGGTGGTAGTCGTCCCAGTCAGATGATGGCGGCTGAAAGTACAACCCAGCATTTATCGCACTATTCCCACCCACTGTGCACGCTTGAAACGCTCTCACTGCATTGGGCTTGCAAATCAAGCTAGAGTCTGGTGTACCGAAGATGGTAGAGTCTGGTAAAGTAATTGTCAGCAAGGCCGTTTGTGACCAATTGAGGGAATGGAAAGTGCGTACAGAGCCCGGGAACGTCAACACGGCTTAGACCTGAGCCTTCTAGCCAAGAGGGATGCTCGTTGCCACCAGTGATGGCGTAGGATGCGCCTCCTTGCTCAAGGAGCAAAGTGCTGAGGCCAGCTTCACTGAGTCTATCAGCTACAATGATACCCGAGGTACCAGCGCCGACGATAATGGCATCCCATTGCCGTAGTGTCCAATCTTTTGGAGTTGGGCAGGCGCTAGCCAGCGCTGCCAGTACAATTGTCGTCGAGTACTTCATGGCAAAAATGTGTGGTTGGGACCAGGGTATTCGAAAGTTCTTCGCAAGTATCGGGAAGCTGCTCGATTTATACACAACGACGAGCTTCAGTCAACTCAATGCAAGGCCTACTCATCGACGTCATACCAAGACACTATTTTGACAATCCACAGCGAGCATTAGCGTGCCCCCAAGAAACTTCCGTTAATAGATCTGATATCCTCGTATTGGTCCCCGTCTGCTGGGTCCCTGCACCCACAATTACGACTATGCCGTCATTCGCAGTATCGGCGCTAGCACCGAGTCAAGGCGGCAGGGCTCTGGCAGGCGTAGGGCTGGAAGCTGGGAAACCAGTGTCTTGGCGCATGTTGAGTTGAAATGGACAGCGAAAGGGGCGACGTGGCCGCCTTATATCCTAGATTCAGGTGGACGGGCTCTGATGCCCATGTCACACATGTCTGATTGCTTGTCTTGGTTCTCGCTTGCATGTGTCTCTACTAACTAACGTTAGCGACCCCGTTGAACTAGAAAGTTGAAGCCATTTTAGCCCTCGCACGGAGACTCGAGCTTGCCACTTGCGGTCACCATTACAGTGGAGTGTCACGCTCAGAAAGTTCAGCCTTGAACTAGGTTCCATTGTGCATAAAGCAGGGCGACGGCAAACTTGATGGGGCTGGGAGCAGGGCTGTCGGCTTGGCCGCAGCAAAAGTTGCTCCATGCGTCGCTGGAAGTCCACTGATTCGGGCGAGAGTCATGTCTAATCTCTCATCATGATTTGCCTCGCAAGTCCGCTGGCCGGGAAATGGGGTCGGCACCAGGCTGCCAGCTACCCAATCGCCATGATTTGATGCGGGTAATCTTGCCGACCTAGGCCTAGATCTTGCGATTCAAACAGAGTTCCAGACGCTGAGGCAGGTTGGAGACAAGGAGTGAAGGATCACGGCTTGTGATCTGTACAGTGTATCCGTAGGTAGTAAATAATAATCGTTCAATGTAGGGACCTGATGGAAGAACATATAACCCTTGCAATTCTACCCTCGCATAACCCTATATCAGCGACTAGAGCTCACAGTTCTGTTTATTCAAGGAACCACTTCACTATAATCCACTATAAGCCTTCTAGACTATATCGAGCGGGTACACGTGCCACACACCCACTTCCCAAAGTGGGTGTTGTATAGCGCTATAGGCCATATAGCCACTTAGGCCTATTTTTATATAGTTAACTTTAACACGCGATAACTTCCTTAATTATAGCCTATTTGACTCTAGAAAAGATTAAGGG
>JARJRE010000293.1:0-19117 GCA_030783385.1 Akanthomyces dipterigenus | reverse complement strand
CTCCCCCCCCCCCCCCCCCACCACTGCCCGCCATGTCGGCGCCGTGGGACTACATTGCCAAGCTCGTCTGCATCGGCGATTCGGGCTGCGGCAAGTCGAGCCTCACCATCCGCCTCTGCGAGGGCCGCTTCTCGCCACACCACGACGTCACCATTGGCGTCGAATTCGGCTCGCGCATCGTTCCCGTCGGCCCTCCTCACAGCAAAGTCCTCCCGCCCGCCTCAATACCCACCACCACCACCACTGACACATCACCGCCCGACGACAAGACGGCCGGCCTGCCCGACCCGCCCCGCGACACCAGCAAGACGCCCCAAAAACACATGAAGCTCTCCCTCTGGGACACGGCCGGACAGGAGACGTATAAATCCGTCACCCGCTCCTACTTTCGCGGCGCCTCGGGTGCCCTCCTCGTTTTTGACCTCTCCCGCAAGCAGACCTTTGATCACGTCACCGACTGGCTCAACGACCTGCGGCAGATTGCCGAGCCCGACATTGTCGTCGTCCTTGTCGGCAACAAAGCCGACCTCACCCACGACGACAGCAAGCGGCAGGTGACGAGGCAGGAAGCCGAAGAGTGGGCGCGCAGAAATGGCATCCTCGAGTACGTCGAAACGAGCGCCAAGAGCGGCGAAAACGTCGAGAATGCCTTTATGCGCGTCGCCGAGCGCATATACCAGAATATACAGGCCGGCAAATATGACCTCAACGATCGACGGTCCGGCGTCAAGGGGCCTAGTGCGGGTGGGAGTCGGCAGGTGAGGTTGGGGGGGAACGGTGCCAAGTCCATGACGGGCGGATGCTGCTGATGCTGGGAGAATCTTCTGGCCGGTGACTGTAATAATACGAAGGGGGGGAGGGGGGGGGGAGGGGCTAACAAGTAAATAAACAGCAGAGGGATGATGGAATCATGGCTCTTCTACAAATTATACCAAAGGCCTCGAATGTTGTATATAGCAATGCGTTTCTAGCAGTTGGCCCCAATTGTTACACCAAAGGGACAAAAAGAACCATTGCATTAGACACGGAATTTTCTTTTTAACCACTACCCTGTTTAAAAATAACCGAAAAATTAGTGATTCTTCATCTGTTGTACATTTCGTCGCAACTTCTCATGAATTTTTTATCCTCTTCTCCTACACGTCCAATTCTCTTCCTGTCCCTCTATTAGTGCAGATTCTACACCAAGATTCTAGCAAATCAGACACTAGATTCGTTGATCTCGCAAAATGCTCGCAGTGCATGCCAGCTTAGTCGCTGATGCGCCACGACTCGAACCACTTCAAGTACGAGTATTGCTGGTTGGGACCCGTCATGCCCCAGCAAATCGGCATAAAAGCAATGTAGAGACCAACAATGACAGAGTACAAGACACCATAAACGGCGCCCTGGATCGCCTGGCTGCGGTTTCTCACCAGCCAGTCGACAAAGAAGCCTAGGGCGAGAATGGCAAAGTACAATGCCGGGTAGTAGTGATGGACGTAGGTGACACGCGCCATGATGACAAAGGGCAGGTAGTGAAGGAACCAGCCGAGCACAGGATAGATGCCACCGTAGTGAATCTGGTCAATCTCCTGCTCGTTGAGATCCTTGAAGCCACGCTGCCAGCGCAAGATGTACCAAACCACAACCAGACCGACGAGACCCAAGGAAGCTGTCGAGGCCCAGTACACAAAGGGGTTGCCTAGAAGAAAGTACTTGACAATGCTGTCATCCCAGCCGCACATGCGAAGGCCGACGTGCAGGATGGGCCACTGCCACCACTGGGAAGCGAGATCATCCTGCTTGTCGGGGTCAGGAACCAGGGCGTTGTTCGAGGTCATCATGGCGACGTTGAGATGAATGAAATCGTGGAAGAAGGGCGACTTGTACGAGCCGGGGTCACCAGCGGGGAGTTTCTCGTTCCAGTGGGACTCAATGTTCCAGTGCGTGTAGGCGTCTCTCGGGTTGTTCTTTTGAGTGCACGTCACCTCAATCTGCTTGAAACCCCACTGGGGAAGGTTGGTGTTGCCAGCGCGGAGGTAGCAACCGAGGGAAGGATGCTTGAGACGGAATCCAGTAGCGAGAGTACGGATGCGGCTGCGGTCGCGCGAGGCGGCATCACGAACAACTTCAACCTGCCAGTGGTCCTTCTCGTCGCCAACGGTCAGATTACCGTACGAGGAAACTTCGCGGTCAGATTTGGTCACCGGAGCAGCAATTTCGTGAGAGTGCAAATTGCGACCAGTAGAGGCGTGAATGAGACGAATGATGGAGCCATCAGAAATGTAGCGAATATCGGTAGCGTTGGCATCGTAGTCGGCCTCGAAGCGGTTGGGGTAGATGAACCAGTCGTTGTTGGAGTCCTTGTGGTGGTAGCACGTAACCTGCTGCTGCTGAGAACCCTCAGGGTAAGTCTGGACGTGAGAATGAAGGAGGCCACCGCCGTAGCCCATGTTCTTTAAAGTGGCGCGGGAGCCAATGGCAATCTCGAGAGGGCTGTCCTTGCCGACGTCGGTGCCTTGGAGGTTGGCCTGGAAGAGTGAGCTCATCTGGGCATCGCCAGGTCCACTCTTGCTAAGGATGGCAAAGTGCAGAGCAAACGAGAGCATGTAGATGAGGAAGGGCACAATGATGAGACCAACAACGCGGGTGACAACATGGGCGCCGAGGGTGGTGATGGGCATTTTGGTGTTGCCAAACTTGTTCCAGAGATCCTCAGCAGTGTAGATGCCGACGAGAGCAGTGACGAAGAGACCGACTAGCTTGACACTGCAGACGCAGCCAATGCTGATGCCGGTGAGGAAGAGCCAGAGGAACCACTCAGGCTCGAAGCTGTTGTGGCGCTGGTTGTGGAACTTGGCCCAGCACAAGACGGTGGCGACGGTGCCGAAGAGGAGCATGGAGTCGAGGAGAATGAATCGGCTGATCGTGGTATAAGAGTTCTCGCAAAGGACCATCAGAGTGACGAACCAAACGGCAGGGCGGCGAAGATTGAGCTCCTTGGCAGTGTAATAGGCCATCGGGATACAGACGATGCCAAAGAAAGCATTGAAAGCGCGCATAAAGGTGTAGTTGACGTCTTCGGGGTACTTGTCACCCGACTTGAATTCAAAGGAACCGTTGTAACCAGCCATAACACCAGAAAGGCCGACGAGCATCTTGCCCAGCGGGGGGTGAACATCGAAGTAGTATTCGTGCTTGATGTAGTAGGATCCGAATTTACCGAAACTGCAGCTGTTAGCGGTGTGACGAGGCTGTTCCCAAGGCCGAAAGCTTACTGAGCTTCATCCCAAGTAACAATGTCGCTAATGCCAATCTTCCAGAGACGGGTGAAGAAGGCCAGGGCCGTGAAAATCAGCGGGGCAAAGATGGGCTCCCACTGGTTGAAGGTGTCGAGGGCGGTAGGAGTCTGAATCGTTGTTAGATCTGGAATTCAGTGCCATCGCTTTGGAGTGACCAACCTTTTTGGCCAGCTTCTTGTCATCGACAGGCTGCGGCGCGGCAGGGGAGACCTGCGACGGGCCGACAGCGCGCTGGCGAAGGCCCTCTCCAGCATCAATGCCAGAGGCGGCGGCGCGATCGGCAGCCATTGTGAGCGTATATCGTAGCGCGAGTCAAGGTTGTGTATCAAATAGTCGATTGGGGTCGAAAAAGACAAGAGACGGCCACACGATAGGGGGTGGGCTCGTTTGTAAAGAAAAGGAGCAAAGGTTCAGCTTGACCAGACACGAGACCTCGCGGTAGGAGTAACGAAGGGACGAGTTGTCAAGACTCAAAGGAGCTACAAGAAAATAATGGGAAGAAAGAAGAATTAAACCCCCAGCATCAGACGGCGACCATAACAGTCGCAGTTGAAGAAGACGATGGAGAGGAATTAGGAGGGGAGGAGGATGAGGAGGACAACGTGACGCAGGCTTGGCTTGGAGCGGGAATCGAAAGGGGATACGAACGATGGGTAGCTGCCCCCTAGCTGTGCAGCCGAAGCAGGGCCAGAGTCAGTCTAGCAGAGCCACTTGCAGGGCCAGTCCAAGCTCAGGCGAAGGCCAGCTTGGCCAGTTTGCAGACACTGGACGCTGTAATTGTTGCGCTTTGCTGCTTTTAGTGGGACGCCCGACGAGCTGGTGCAGCCCCAAGAGCCCCTGCGTAGCCCGCAGAGCCTGGCCCGCCTGGCATCTTTTTTTGGTGCCTTGTGAGCTGTGGCGCATTTGGGTCTCCAGCAGACTCAGCTCTCTAATAAGGTGCCCTGTCCGTGATTTTCATTATTCTGAGTTCTAAATAACCCGGTCCCGCAGCTGCCCCTCTTGTCCTCCCATTACTGGTACGGAGTATCAGACATGCAAACGGTTCAGACAAATTTTTACGTTATATCTACCTGGCACAAAGAGAAAACATCTCGAGTAATCATGCTGTATGCCTTGAGTATCTTTCAGTGTTGGCGAGCTGCGCCTCGAATTCAAGCGAGCTGAGGTAGACACCACTACCTAGGTAAGGTAATAAATGAACGGAAACGCGCCCCGGACGTGCCATCTCTCACTAGCCACAGCCCCTTGACCCTCCACTGCCACATCTCGCCGCCACACTTGACCCGTAGTCATCGCCTGTCGTCGGACTTCCCGTTCCCACTCGTCACATGCTATTGAGTAGCCTTGTTGGAGACTATTCGCCTCATCCCAGCCAATGCTCGACGTTCGTGAATGTGCAGATGACTAGCTCTCTCCCTCGCTTTCCCGGACCTGTACGCGAGAACATGTAGTTTTCACACCATTGTGTCCAGCCTATCCTCGACGACATTGCATAGAGCTAGCCAAAATCGTGGCAAGCCTTCTATACGTGCTCTCCGTTCCACCTTCCGTGTGCCCTTCTCAACAGGTGTCAGTCACCTGAAGCCGATGTGATGTCGTCGCTCGTCTCGGACTTCATCATCAACCCTGTCCTGCGCCAGGCTCGTCGATTCTCGGAAATTTCCCGTTCGACTTTTGGTGGCGAAGATAATGCCGCTGCCGCTGTGCTTCCCGAGGCCATAAGCGATGCCTCCGAGCCGGAAGACGAGGCTCATGACGATATCGCTATTTTGCCGTCCAGCCCTATCGCCGAGCCTTCAAGCCCTGTCACTAGGCCGCTCTCCGAATCTGTACCGACGCCATCGACACCCCGGTCCTCGACAAGCACCCCGCCACGGGATCACCTAGGCTTCGCCACGTCGGTTCGCAAGCCTGGTGGCCCTATTCCCGAAGACGATGGCATGAGCGCGCTGCGCGCACGAATACACCAGATCAATGCACTTGAGATTGAGCAGCTCGAAAAAGCAAAATTAGTTCACGAGGTTCTGCTCCAAGGCTACCGGGCGTCGCGACCGCACCTAGAGCCCGTCAGCCCCGGTCGAGAGCAAATCAGAAGCGGGACATCGCGCGAGTATCGGGTGCCGGCGCCTATTACTCTCGAATCGTTGAAGTTCTGGCAAAATCAAGTCGGCGAGACTGCCGCCGCCGAAAAGTTCCTGCTCACCAACACCGACCTGGCACCCACGTACGCCCCAATCAGACTGCACAAAAACGCAGATGGCTCACGGGAATCAGTCACGCCACCCACTCTGCGCCCACCTTTGGGGTGCGCTCATTATGAACGCAACGTCAAGCTTCAGTGCTCGACCTGCAATAAATGGTATACCTGCCGCTTCTGTCACGATGCGGAGGAAGATCACAATCTCGTTCGCAACGAGACGAAGCACATGCTGTGTATGCTCTGTGGTACGCCGCAAAAGGCGTCCGAGGCATGCGTCAACTGCGGTGAAACTACGGCCCAGTACTACTGCAACATCTGCAAGCTTTGGGAAAACCGCAAGAGCAAACCCATATATCACTGTGACGACTGTGGCATCTGCCGCCGTGGCCACGGCCTTGGCAAGGACTTTTTCCATTGCAAGACGTGCCGTGCTTGCATCACCACATCCATCGAGAGCTCTCATAAATGCATTGAGCGCTCTACCGACTGCGATTGTCCCATCTGTGGCGAGTACATGTTTACTTCACCTAAGCCGGTCGTATTCATGCCATGTGGTCACAGTATCCATAAGAGGTGCTATGATCAGCACATGAGGGTTTCGTACAAATGTCCGATCTGCAACAAAAGTCTTGCCAATATGGAAACGCAGTTTCGAAATCTAGATCTTTTGATTCACGCACAACCGATGCCTACCGAATTTCGCGACACCAAGGCCGTAGTGCTGTGCAACGACTGCTCTGGGAGATGCACGGTGCCGTATCACTGGCTTGGGTTGAAGTGCCTCATTTGTCTTTCGTACAACACCGTGGAATTGCAGATTCTAGGCCGCAACAGTGAGGTTCTCCAAACCGCCAATGAACGGGCAGATGATGCTCTCGGGACCGAAGCAGCAACTGCCGTGCAGCCACTCATTATTCCCACAGAACGTCCCACGGGCATCATGAACCGACGCAGGCACTCATCTACCCTCCATGTTGAGGGGCAGCATCTTGTGCCTGAAAGAACTGCCAGGTCTCTCTCGCCGCAAAACATGATGCCAGAACATACGATGCCAATCATCATGGCTGCGGAGGAGGACTCAGATAATGACATTCTCGGCATATGGGGACGGCCAGGCGGAGCATCTAGTAACGAAGAGGAAGAGGAAGACTATGATAGCGACAGCGATGACCTTCCAGATATGGACGACGATGACGAGGAAGAAGAGGATCCCAACGAAATTGTTCTCATCGGTCACCGATAAGAAACAAAAACTAAACTCAACCAAACGTTTTTTTTTAGTTGTGACTTTTGCATTCTTTCGACAACACCGGGGTAGCGAGATTGGTATTGTAAAGGTGTCGGGGCACGGGGACTACATTTGCCAGCGTTTGCTTTATTAACACTTGGAGTATCGGGTAGGCTTTTTACAGGGCAAAGGGCCGGCAATGTTTGGAGTAGAATATTTTTAGAATAAATGAGTACAACCGAAGTGATTTCACTCTTTTTCACAGACACTCGTGGATAAATTTTGCTGGATGATCAGAGTGGTATAGAGTCCAGAACTCCCTGGCTGCGAGACCAGGTAAACTACCTTACACCGCCGGTAGAGTTAATTGTACCACGCAACGCCAATGGGCTAAAACTAAAAATAAAAAGGCAAAAACATGCTGTAGTCATAAATCATAACGTATCATTTTATGTACAGAGCAACTGGGCAGGCTGGTGGCTTTCTAGCATTCGCTATTGTTGGTCTTCGTATTCCTGCTCCATGAGCTGTGCTTCCTGGCGGAGGTCCTTGACCACTTGCTGCAGCGCAAAGCAGCCATTAGTGTTTGGTCTGTCTGCGGGTGGGAAAACAAAATCGGCGACCGTGGGAAAGGAAAAAAAAAAGAAGATAACCACGTACCGCCAGTGCCTCTGGGTTCACTCCGCGTTCGATGAGAGAGATGCAGATAGACAAGGTCTTGCGATCAATCTGACAGTTCTGGCGCGGTTCAGTTAGCGACGACAGTAGCGGCGGCGGGTTGGTCTTTGCATGGGAGGGCTTGCCACAGCGTACAAGAATGTGGGATATCTCGTGCAGAACATCGACTGCTTCCTGCGCGGCGGCGCGCTTATCGACCGTCTCGGGCATGGTTCGTCGTTGTTTGCAAGAGGTTTATGGAGGAGTTTGTGGTTGGTGTACGGAGGTTTGGGCAGACGCGAAGCTGGGGCCAGGTTATCGCGTACAGTGGCACAGTGGGTGTACACCAATGACCCCGCCGCGCAGAGCAGCCACGGGCTTTACGTGGCGGACAGGGATCGCAGGTGGGAATAGGACGACAGGCCTTGAGACGATACAAAAATAAACAATTTTTGCTTTTCCTTCTCCTCTTCACAATGGGCAACTCGTTCCCAAAGTATACCTCGTAATCTTTTGCTAGCGTCATCATTTCTTCCTGTAACCTGCGCTCAGGTACATGGACCCTCAATGTCAGGTCTCGCTGGCCAAGCTTGTTTCCAAAGATCCCAGTGAAAAAAAGTGCAAATCAACAAGCACTGTGTCGTGTGGGTGACTATGAATTCATGCTCGCGCTTTGCAAAGTTCAAATGCAGCTTTTCGTTGCGTTACACCGTCGGCAGTCGTCGTGGGTGTGGTGCATGCGGTACCGGTTGGCACTGCACCTTAGCCAGCTCCCACCACGGATAGAAGCGGCCGCATCGAAGAAAAATAGTATCCGTCTAATCCAAAGATGAGAACCAAAAGCACGCTTCGTATAATTCGCTACCAAACCGAATCTCAAGATATATATGTTCAAGAACAAGGGTATATGCAAAACTCCCCTCGGGCTTTCCCCATCATGACTTCATGGCGTCTACAAACAGCTCCCGCATGCCCTTGAGCAGCACCACGAGCTCCCTGGACTCGTTGACCCTCTCCAGGACCCTCTCCACCGCATCCCTCTCCAACTTGGGCCGGCAGTGCTTGACATCGTAGTCGCGCGCGCTCGTCACCAGCTCGAACCACGCCTCGCGCTCCCAGTTCTTCTCGTCAATGTGCGTGTAGATGAACTTTAACCGGTCGTCGCGCCCCGCGCCCTCAATCTTGAGACACAGGTTCGTGATCCAGAAATCCAGCTCCGGCACGTTGAACCGCGACTGCGCCTCCTGCTGCTGCGCGTGCGCCCGCTGCGCCGCGAGCTTGGCGTCAATGTCACGCTGCGTCTGCGCAATTTGCTCTCGCAGGCTGTCGCGCGTCGTCAGGTGGTGGTCGCGCTGCGCCGAGAGCGAGGCAATGGCCGCCTCCATCTCCTGTTTTTCGGACTCTTCCTTTTCGACGCTCTGTTGGTATGTCGACGTCTTGACGTGGGCGATTTCAATGTCCTTCTTCTTCATGCGCTGGTCCTCTATGGACAGCAAGGTTAGTGTACCGTGGCCACCAGTTGTGCAGCATCAGAAGACGACGACGTACCTTGTAGCTCGGCGACGTCCATGCGAAATTGATTGCGCTCTTCTAGTACTCTTTTTCGGCCCTGCTCGATGTATGCGTCGAATTTCGTCGTGAATCTCGCCATGCGCTCGCGCAGCTCGTCGAACCCAAAGTTGATGCTGGGTAGCTGGTCCGCCATCGAGGGCCCCGCCGGCGCCAATGTTTGTCGGCTGACACTGGCGGAAAATGTAGATGTATGCTCATATGTTGCCGCCATTTTGCGTTTTTGTTTTGTTGGCGCTTGTTCTTGCTTAACTCTGGAAAGAAGATTATCGCAATCGTGGCAAACGTGATGGCGGCGGGATGTGTTGACGAGAGCTAGCGCGTTGCTGGGTCGACCGTGATTAACGACCAACGATATCGCTGCACGTGATCCAAACGCAGCTCACTTCAGCGCTTTCTGATCCGCAAACGCCCCATGTCACGACGTTGAACAAAATATTCACTGCTGCTCTAAATGCGCCAATTTTAATTTCATAATCTAAATAGCTGCATCCATTTCTTTTGCTTTTTGCTCAGGATGCATACACAGACAATAAAGCTACTCGCATCGGACCGAAAATATTTATTAGGCCCAAATGGCTGAAGCACATGGCTTTGCAGGCCATTCATATGGCGATGCCGGAATACTAGCATATCGCTTGGCTGATCACAACGTTGGAGACCACATTGGCAGCTTGGACTCATCTCGACACATCGACAAAGGTTGGGAGCATTGCACGCCATCGCTATTCAACTGCTAATCATTTCGCAGAGGCTCGGTTCTCCCTTGTCGGCGCATGTGCTGAGCTTTACCCGCCATCCAAGTCGGCACAGCACAGCGCGAGCTCCAGGCTGTGGCGCGTCCGCCGCGATCAGCAGCGATGGCTTATCAAGTCCCATCCCGAAGCAGCCATGAGTAGCTTTGTATTGCAAGAGCCACTTCGTGAAGTCATGACCAAATTCAGCACCTTAGAGATGTCCACCAGCAACGGCTCGTTGCTCACCATTGGCTCCATGCCAACCGTTTCTGGTCGCCAGGACACGAAGAAGCCTATTCCATTCTTAGCTTCTGCAACGGGGGAGTCTGGTGAACTCCTGCGCCTGGCTGTCGCGGACCAGACAGCTTGGGAATGGGGAGATGGCAATGGTGCTTCTTTGCAGCTCTCCGTCATCGACCCTCTGCAGAGCGAAAGAGAAATATCATGGGCTACTGACGGTCTTCCCATTACGCAGATTAAATATGCTGAAGGACTGTCGAATCAGGTCTCTGTGCGATGGCTACTGGTCCAAAAAGACACCTCAACGACAATACTCCAGCCAGAATACCACCCTGTACCGATTACTGAGACTCAGATTGTGGATGGCTCCCTTATAGGCAACTCGGCGGCGCTGGTTAAAGCCAACCCAATCTTGAAGTTATACCACACCGACACGGGTGGAAACGCCCACGCGGATGTAGTATTCAGCCCTGCAGCCTTTGGTCAGGCTCCTGTGCTCGGTTTGATAGACGAATGCGGCTTTTGGAGTATTTGGAATCTTATGGGGACGTATAGAATCGGCCTGAACAGCGTCAGAGTCATGCTGCGAGTCTGTGGCCATATCAATGACGGCCCACTTGCCGAATTTCCTGCCCAGCATAAATATCCAGCTGAAAAGCATGGCCTCGTGGTGGTCGGCAAGCCGAGAGATGCTATGCTGGATCCGTTGGAAACAGATACGTGGAGAGGCTGCGCTAACTCGACGGCGCCTGTTCTTCTCATGTGGAAAGCTGGTCGGCTTCAGGCAGTGAACATGCATTTGGCCACTATGGTGGCATCTCTTAGGGGATTTTGGGCACCAGAAGGCAAAAACAATCGGATTCTTGATGTGCAGAACTGCCCAGGCTCGGGGAGTCGTGTCTTCATCTTGACCGAGAAGAACCTCGTTTGGGCCGAAATACGACAGAACGAGGAACATCCCACGATTCTTCTCAGCATATCTCACGTTGGAGGCGGATGCTCCATGCCAAAAATGACGACTTGTGCTTCAGACGATGGCACAGCTATGGTTTTCACATTTTGCACGAAAACATGCCAATTATCTGTGTATTGGTTCACTGGAAGGGAAGGCGGCCCCGTGCGCTGGCACAGACACGTCACCTCACTTACCAGCGCACACGGCGTCTCGCAGCCCCCCCTTCTTTCTCAACTAACTGTTGCACCACTGAAACTCGATCTCTCCGATGAAAAATACCCGTCTGGTCTGGGAGCTCAATACAAACGTGCCGGTGTCGAGTTTTTCCAGGTCAACATGTTGTTTGATGATCTGAGTCTGCGATACGGCATCTATACGACCATGTCTACTCCTGGGCAGGAGATTGTGCTGCCTACAAAACGGCTGGCTTGGTCGTTGACGGAACAACAACGACAGTGGAGGAAAAGACGAGATCATTTCTTGCAACACTTTGAAAACACATTTGTGCTGCCCGATGGAATGACGGAAAGGGGATTGGCGTCAGCCCTGCAGCGTCGTGGAGCTGGCGAAGATGACCTGGTCGGCCATAAAGAGCCAGAAGTCAAGGTTCCACAAGCAGTCAGGCTAAATATGGAGAGACTTTGCCGGTCTATCAGCCGCACAATGGCGGAAACACAACGCAATGGCCCCAAGGGTCTTCCCAGAGATTTGTTCGATGCCATACAGGACATGTTCAAAGACAGTGAGCCGGGGAGCCGGGCTCCGCTGGCGACCTGGTACGTGAACCTTAATCACGGGTGCAAACGCAACTAACGTGACAAAGGTACCAGCTTGCAGAAGCAGTTGGTGAAAACACGGATCTTGGCGATGTCAGCGACGGCATGGAAGCAGAGATAGAAAGGCTTTTGGATGCCACCGACGGGAATAAGCAGGTTCCTCAACTTCGGCGCTTCACTGAAAAAGAGCCGTCAGACGTATTGGTCAGCTTCGCAAACCTGTTCGACGAATACTGCAGTCTTTGGCTTCACTCCCCTGACTATCGCATACCGGACGATGTGCAGGAGCAACGAAAAGTTTGGATAGCTGAGATGGCCCGGAACATGCTCTTCTCCAGCTATGGTGTCTTAGTCCAAGATATTCCTGTGTTTGGTCCTCAGAATCTTGAAGCATCTCAAGGATCAAGCAGGGAGCCAGGAAGCTCAGCTATGCTCACATCCTCACCGCAGAGTTCACAGACTTCTCGGGCACCATCCGAGTCCAACAATGGCAGCGACGGGGCCATCTCTAGACTATGTCTACTAGCACCGTCATTGGCTTCCACGGAGCTTGCGTCGTCGAAATCTCATAATCTGCTTTCATACTGGCCTTCTGAGCGCGGTCACGACCCCGAGAGCTACGTGTCGACGGTAGCCGTCGTCTCAGACGACAAGTTCAGAGAGGCGCGAGAGAGGCTTCAGAAGAAAGAGGCGCGGCGGAGGTCACACGTGGACAAATTTAGGCGGCACTCGATGATGCGCCCGCGCATGGGGCGCGACCCCGAGGACGAGATTATGGGATCATCGCCAGGTTCTACGCGCATGCAGGTCATGTCAAGCCAAGCCGGGCCAAGCTCGTCCCAGACACAGGCACTATCCATGCCGGCTATGACCATGAGCCAGCCTGTATCTGGCGCGTTTGGCGCTCGAAAGAAGAAGCCCAAGCCAAAGCGCAAGAGTGGCTTTAGATAGATTTACATAAGAATCTCCGAGTCTCCATATTGTAATGATCACGAATTACGTAGCCATAGCTCAAATGTCTGTGCGATTCTCCAAGTGCCTGCAATAGTCTGTTTGTCGCAAGAGTGTCTGCGGTGGGGCAAACATTACTTCATAGCACATCAGGCGAGCAGCTCTGCCATCTTGATTGTGGACATCATCAGGCGACTTGACAAAGATAGTCAATTAAGCTGATGAAAGCAGAAAATCTTAGTCTGCATAGAATACAGAAACAAGCGCTCGTCAGAGATATTTCCCGTCGAGCATGTCGCACTCGCACTCGCACTGTCACGACGAGCACGGTGGCCACGACCACGAGCACGACCACTCAAACGACATTACGCCGGCGCTGCAGTCGTCGCTGTACGAGCAAATCAACTTTGACGAGATTGTCACTCTCAACGAGTCCCGAAGAGATGCCGGCAAGGGCATCGTCAAGAAGACGTGGATGGAGCGGCTCGACATGAGCCCAGAGCTGGAGAGCGACGCTGACGAGCAACTTCTCATGACGGTCCCGTAAGCTTCCTTCCACCATCACTTGTCCCAACCATTTTTCCCCCAGCCCGGTTTTCCATTCCCCAAATTCTCTGCTGCCACGTTTCCCACTGACCACAGAAAAACACAGCTTCACGGCTCAGGTCAAGCTGCACGCCATCTTGCTCCGCACATCGCCCGCCGCGTGCGCCCCCAAGACGCTGAACCTCTTTGTCAACCAGGAGAGCCTCGACTTTGAGGCGGCCGAGGAGTCGGATCCCGTGCAGCGGCTCGAGCTCGCGCAGACGTCGGACGTACAGGAGATTCCGGTCAAGCGCGCGCTGTTTGGCAAGGTGCAGCGGCTGAGCCTCTTCTTTGCGGACAACTTTGGCGACGGCGACGAGGACGTGACGCGCGTGAGCTACGTCGGGTTCAAGGGCGAGTGGACGAGGCTGGGCAAGGCGCCGACGAATATTATTTACGAGGCGGCGGCGCAGCCGGGCGACCACAAGGTCAAGGGCACGAATGTGAATGCGATGGGCAGTGGCATTGGAGGTCGCGGGCCGGGGGCGTAGACTGGGGGCGTGGTGGTGTGGTCGGCGATGCAGCTGCGACAAGAATGTTGACAAGAGATGATAACAAGAGTTTACGTGGCTATGTTCTTTCTTCAAATGAACTTTTATTCGAGTTTTTAAATCGTACTGTCTTTGAAAGCGAGTAGATGGCGATTGGCAAAGGTACTCAAAGCTGCCGCCTGCCTCTTCCAATAGCTGCGGAAACCATCTTTTTGCTCTGTCCATAAAGACCTCCCAAGCCACTCCCGGACGCAAGACACGCATATTCTGCACATCAAAATCCACCGCCCCTGAGCCATACGTGTGCCACTTTTGCAGGCCATAGTCCACCACGAGGTCCGCGTGCGCCAGCACCTCGTCCCCGACATCCTCTACCCTAAAGCGCTGCCCCTGGCCCGTCGCATTCGCCGACGTCCCAAAGAGGAGCATCCCTCTCTGCTCACACAACCTAACTTATTCACGACAAAACGGCCCCTCGGGAATCACGACACACACCGTGCCGCCCGTGGTAACTTGCTCCAGCGTTGCCGCATCCAGCGCAGCAAGGAGCGGGTGGAGGTTGTTCTTGTCAAAAGATGCCACGATGCCAACCATCATGCCCATCTCCTCAGTCATGACGCGCGTAAAGGCAAACTTGGCGTCGGGGAGCACGTGGATCGCGCGGTGCTGGGCATAGGTGCCGAGGATGCCAATGTTGTGCGTCTGGCGACGGCCCTTGGCGGCGAAGATGCGCTGGACGCCGGCGGGCGTGCTGGTGAGGAGCGCGTAGCCGAAGTCGGTCGGGGCGACGATGAGCCCGCCATCCTTGAGGGTCTGGAAGGCCTGCGCGGCGTCGTGGGAGACGTTGGGCAGTGTGCCAAGTTCGGGGATGATGCGAGGTGCCATACTTCCATGAAAGACCAGATCTGATAGCTTGGTTTATACTGGGAGTTTTGAAGATGGAATTGCAAACAGAGGCCAATGCAAACGCCCTACTTTATACGATGCTAAAATAGTCGAATTATGTACGGATTAGTGACGCCAACATCACGGAAGTCCAAAGTCAGGTCTTTGTAGATCTGCCCCGGCAAGCCATGCAGACGCTCGTCGATTTGGAAAATGGCGCCGGAGTTAGTGAAGGAAATAGCGTCCATTTGGAAATATCAAGCCAGCTGCCGTGGGTATAAGCAACGTTCCGCGGAGTCCAGATGGTGTACATAGCGTTTGAAGAACGAAACCAAGTTAGCGCATGTTGCAAGTGGCTGGCTCTCGCATAGCACTTGATGCTTGGTGTATGAGAGTCCAATAAGCCCGCGTATGGCACGGCGCTGTACTCCCATTTCATTTCTCAAAAATGCTGCAATGAAGACAATTTTTTTTCTGTAGACGATCCATTCAAACAACTCAGATTTTTATTATCTGATATTCATCACTTAATATCAAGTCTCGATTACTGACATTACATAGTGCCAGACGACTCAGTGGGGCGGCAAGGCAACTGAGGCCAGGGGCGCACGTGACGGGAAAAGATGGCTTCCTGCTGCCATCATTTCAGCATCTGAAACCAGAAGCCATAGTCAGCACCCGTCAATTGAACCTCGCACACACCCTCACAGACGATGCAACTCCGTCTACCGATACGGGTCGCCCTCCCGCGGGTCACGCCCGCCCGCCCCGACACCGGCCGCAGGCTGCTGCTGCCCCTGACGCCGACCCGCGGCATCAAGTACGGCTGGTCAACGGCGCCGCCGCGCTCGAAACCACGACGATTCAACCAGCCCAACTCGGGCCTCCCCGTGCCGACGACCGGCCCCGCCGCGGCACTAAAGCGACGCGAGAACACAACGCCGCACCGCGCGGGCGTGCTGGCCATCAAGAAGGGCATGACGAGCATGTTTGTCGGCAAGGCCCGCGTCCCCTGCACGGTGCTGCAGCTGGACCAGGTGCAGGTCGTGGCCAACAAGACGCGCGCACGCCACGGCTACTGGGCCGTCCAGGTCGGCCACGGCGCCAAGAACCCGCGCGGCCTCACGGGGCCCCTGCTCGGCTACTACGAGGCCAAGGGCATCGCGCCCAAGGCCGCGCTGCACGAGTTCAAGGTCCGCGGCGAGGAAGGGCTGCTGCCCGTCGGCGTGCAGCTCCAGCCCGACTGGTTCCGCGTCGGACAGTATGTCGACGCCCGCGCGCAGTCCCGCGGTATGGGCTTCGCGGGCGGCATGAAGCGCCACGGCTTCGCTGGCCAGGAGGCGTCGCACGGCAACTCGCTCAACCACCGCACGATTGGCACCACGGGTCCCTCGCAGGGCAGCGGCAGTCGTGTCCTGCCCGGCAAGAAGATGCCCGGGCGCATGGGATTCGAACACGTCACGGTGCAGAATCTAAAGGTGCTTAAGGTGGACAATGAGCTGGGCGTGGTGCTGGTCAGCGGACCCGTGCCGGGCCCCAAGGGTCGCGTCATTCAGCTGCAGGACGCCAAGAAGCGCAAGGCGCCCAGCAAGCCGTTTCGCGAGGGTGCGGTGGCGCTGGTCAATGAGAGGCATCCGGATGCCGAGGCCAAGCTGCAGCAGGCGAGGGAGATGCACATGGGGCTCCGGGAGGAGCGCAGAGCGCACAACGCAGAGCTGTAAAGGGCAGTCGGAAAAGGAGCAATTTTGCTTGGACGAAACAAGGAGTGTGGACTGGCACTGATGTAAAAACCAAAACCCCTCATGTGTGAAGCGGACGGTTTTAATCACTTGTATTTATAGATGTACACATGAATTGATAAACTATTGTACAGTTGTCGTGTCGTGGAGTCTCTCCCACCGAGCCAAAAGCCAACGCAAAGCAGAGATTGTGTAGTTTGTAAAAGCTCGCCATTTTTGTCTTTCGTGTCTATTTATTCAGCGCACCCTGCTGTCTGAATCCTCTCTGGGCATGCTCCGCGTCCACGGCCGGCGGCGGCGGCGGCGGCAGCGCGTCATCCGCGAGCAGGTTCTTGAAGGGGTTGCCCTCGTCCAGCAGGTCGATCCACCGGCCGTCCTCGGTGCGCAGGCTCCATTCCGACGTCTCAAACAGGCTGCGGCTGTTGGGGCGGCGGCTGGTGAAGCGCATGACGGCGGTGGCCCGGGAGCCGCGGACGGAAAAGCTGATGTCGATGCGGCCCTGCATCTGGTTCATCTCACCGCCGATCCAGGGGATCTGGTGCTTGAAGTAGATTTCGTCGCCGAGGACGGCACGGGCGCGGGGCGAGGTGCGCAGCGCGTAGAGCGTCGAGGCGATGACGGGCGACGAGGACTTTTGGTAGTTGAAGATGGCAAAGGACGAGGCGGCGACGAGGAGCGCAAAGAGCGGCAGCGTGCGGCCCCAGCGGAAGCCGACCTGTGAGAGGTCTGAATAGAAGGAAGGCGAGTTAGCGAGAGGAGATGGGAGTGACAAGGTAACAGGGGGGGGAAGCTGGGTGGGTGAGGAAATGTACCGGGCAGCTCGCGGTCGGCGCGGCGAGCCATCAGAGGGCCGTCGCCGGCTCGGGGCGCGGGCGTGTTCCATCGCTTCTGCTGGGCGTGGCGGTTGCGCAGGCACGAGCGGCTGCTGATATTGGATGCCTGCTCGGTGCGGACGAGGCTTGCGGCGAGGCGCTGCCGCAGCATTGATGCGGCTCGCGAGGTCATTGTGTGAGGTGGTGGGCTTGGTGGCCTGATGAGTCGCGACCCAAGTTTGACGCTGGAGCAGGATTTCGAGGAAGCGAAGCGGACCCACGCATGCTGTAGCGGATAGCCGCCAGCGGTCGGCAAAAAGCCGTTTTGTCGTATAGGGTGTGCTTTGCCGCCCAACGATATCAAGGTTTAGCGTTGTAAGGAGATGTTATCATTTTACTTCATTTGTATACCTAGTCTTCAATTCTTCTTGAATATATGTGTTTCCGAACTGAAAAAAAAAACGAGAACATCCTCGTCAGCCGAGAACGCAAATACAGCAGCCTGTCTAAACGTACACCCTGCAATATCCCGCGCCCCCACCACGGTTCTCTGGAGGGACTTGCACGGCATTTGAGCAGCGCTCAGACGAAGACCGAGAACGGATCAAAAAAATGGGCTTGCGAGTGAATGAATCCTGCTTACATTTTACTTGTTTTCTTCCCCATGAAAAAGAGACTTTTTGTGCATGTGCTAACAGCATGTCAGACCGGTTAGCATGCAGACTGTTGCTGTCTCAGTTTAGTCACTACATCTTTCTTTTTCGTCAATGGAAATCTGTAAACATGTTTGAAAAACGATCGACGCCTATGAAGCATGAATTTCCAACAAGAAGAAAACACTCTTCTGTGTCTTGCCTGCTTGTGGTGCGCCCGCGGCTCGTACCCGCGTGTTGCGCTTATGCACCCCTGTCAGGCGCGCTCGACACTCCTCGTGCTGTTTTCTCTCATCTCAGGAAGCACGACCCCTTGTAGGCAATTTGATCTTCGTGACACGCATTTGTTTCAGGGTCCGAGTCTCGACTCGACCCGCCGACAACCTGGCTGCTTCTGTGGGTGGGTGACTGCCACGTCAGCGTTCGCCCAAGGTCTTCTGGTTCACTCGGCGAAATTCCTCCGGGTCGGTCCCAGTAGAATAGCTTAACTTCGCGGATCACACCTCTTTCATCGCTTCTAGTATGGAAGCTGGATGCTGATCATACATGTATCTCTGTTCCCGCTCAGAGTTAGCACGGCAGCTGTACATGGTCGCGGTTGTTCGAGTCTTGTAAAGGCCAGCGTATATTAAACCTAAAACTATTCCGACTATGATGAGTATGTTTTCAATACCAAGATGTATGAAAGCTACCCTAACCCCCTTCGAACGAGTGCTCTGGCCCATCTGGCCTGACGGCAGAGGTAGAATTCCTGGTCAAGATCACTCCAGCGCGACATTATAGTAGACGCCCCATTAAGCTCCTGGAAAGCTGGTGAAGAGAACGTGTGGAAACCTGCTTTCTTGCCAGATCTGCATCCCTGGCAATAAGGTTAGACGGGGCAATTGAACAAGCGCAATCCTCCCAGCTTCGACGCCGTAATCTGCCGACATGCTGATGCAGTCCGCCCCCGGGTTGTTTGAAGCGCTAGCTGGCCAGCAGTAGCCAAAAGAATCCATCTCCGAGGCAGTATGGGTCGGGTAATAACATCTCGGATCTGGCTGCATCCAAGCAGAGTTCAGCATTGCCGTGGAACCAAGGTGTTACAAACCAGAATGCACCCAAGGCAGACCGGGGAAGCGGCCCAAGGAGCGGCCAGGCGGGCGCCTACAGACCAACTGATTAGGATACCAGGTCACGTGACTAGATCACCGTGGATCGTGTTAATCTAGCAGTGATCCAGGGTGGCATCTGTAAACAGTAGATCACTTAGGATCACTAGTAATCTAAGTGATCTAGGTCTATAATAGAGAGATAGATAAGTACTTAAGAAGAAGGTACTCCTATAGCTAAATAGTCTAGATCTCTATTAATTA